>OX336383.1:10734746-10781615 GCA_946902895.1 Fragum fragum | reverse complement strand
TTTTTGTTATATGTTTAGTGGCCAACAATTTATAGACTAGATCGACAGATAATTGTTAATTATTTTCACTCAAATTTCCCGAAAGGGAATTGCTTTGAGAATATTTGATAACCGGTCTATCACTCTATAAAAGTTCTAGACATTTTAATCTTAGTTTAGAATGAGCTTTAATGCTAAAGCATCCATTAATATTCCTCGGTAAAGTGATTTGCCTTTGTAACCGGTTTAAATAATTATAAGCATTTATGTATATCAAAGCTATTCATCAGTCTTTACATAATATAAATCATCTGCGAACGGTGACATATTTGATGAATCGCCGTCCCCGCCGATTGACCTTTGACTTGATTTCGATTGAGATTTTAAACGACATCATTTAAATTGCAAAAATAGTCTTTGTACATGAACCAAGATTGGCGAGCTTAACGGTTACCTGCCGCTTGTCAACGAAGCAACAATAATACTTCAATTAATTGCCGATCTCCAATGAATGGATAATCTTAAACATGAGTGTGATAGCAGCGGGAGGCTAGGAAAGGATGTAGTGGTAGCACTGGTGTGAGAAATACCAGGAATCCATTGTTGGGTGCTCCAGCCGCCACTATATGACGGAAATACTGTTAAAAGTAGTGTTAAACCCCATTCAATCCATTAATAGTCGAAGGTCAACGTTCATTTCCGTTAAAAATGGTTATCAATGAGCTAAAATCATAACCATACTTCTTTACCCATTCCTAAACAACAAATTTTAGACTGGTCCAATTGAAAGACATTGCTGACAAGATTTTTTTTAGTTTTAGTCTTTTTTCGTCTATTTGGATAGAAAATATTTTGTAAGATGAAGAAAATGCATGTAACGAGCAATTTCTTCATTTTGTACTTTGTTTTCCGAAGCTTTTTTCTAGAGGGACTAAAAAGGCAGGATAGTGTGGAAATTGGATAATGAATGTCTTTCGCGATACACTGAGATGAGATCTTAGTCGCATACCTTAATGAAATAAATAAACAAGAGGACCAGTGGCCCTGGCGCTCACCTGAGCTAAAACTCTTTTTCTTCAAGGCCCAATATTAACTTGGTCTGGAAAAGACTTTCTTTAAAATCTAACGAAAATCAAATTTATGTTTCCATGGTAACCAATACTTTAAACAAATTTCAAATCTTGTCGTAATTTTAAAAAGAGGGTTACATAAGGATTATTCCTGTCAAGAAAAAAATTGACCCAGTATTTTAGGAGGAGTAACCTCCTTTATTTCTACATGGGCCCAATCACCCTTGGGCTCTGCAACCTAGGGATCCCTTTGGTAATGATTTTAGCAATTTTGAAAGAGGGCAGTGTACTGATGCTTTATGCCAAATATCAAGGCTCTACGCCTTTTAGGTCGGGAGTAAATTATATTTGTTAAAAAAAAGGTTTTCATCGGCTTTAAATTCTTTTAGCAATCTTTTAAAGCTGGCCTTCTAAGGAACTTATCTGCTAATTTGGTTGAAATTGGCCAAATGGTTTGGAGAAGACACTAATTTAAAAACCATTGTTTATTTCTATTTAAGCCTCAACCATCCTCCGCCTCTGTGGACCCAAGTGTAATGATTTTGAAATTCTGAAAGAGGTCAATGTACTGATGCTCCATGCAAAATATCTAGACT
This sequence comes from Fragum fragum, assembly GCA_946902895.1. Classification (NCBI taxonomy): domain Eukaryota; kingdom Metazoa; phylum Mollusca; class Bivalvia; order Cardiida; family Cardiidae; genus Fragum; species Fragum fragum. Next base: position 10,779,970 of record OX336383.1, on the reverse strand, counting down.
CTGGACTCTTGATCAGGAGGAGAGATTTTTTTTAAAAAATAAAAATTCACTTTTCTAGTCAGAGTTTTCAAATGATTTCAACTCTTTTAACAACTGTTAAAGGGGCTACCTAAGGAACAAAATTGCTCAAATATTTTGGAGGTGACGTCATTTTAAAGAAAAGTCTTTATTTCTATATAAACACTACCTATATACCCTAATTTCTATATAAGCACTGCCTCCGTTTGGGCTTCACCCTTAGGGAACTGAGGGTTAATGATTATAAGAATTCTGACAGAGGTCAATGTTATTATGTTCTAGGAAAATATCAAGTCTATACACCGTCTAGGTTAGAAGAGATTTTTTTTTTATTTCACATTCGTTGCCATGATACTATGGTAACAGGGTTCAAGTCTGATTGCAATTCTAAAAAGGGGACCACCTAAGGGACATATCTGCCAAAGTTGGTCAAAATTGGCCTAGCGATTTTGGAGGAGACGTCATTAACATTAGTCTTATTTTTTTGTGAATGGAAGTTGGTTAATCATATTTATGTACGAATCCACTTTGTGTATTCATATAGTTTGATAAGTTTGGTTCAATACCTCGTTAAAACAACAACCAATATTTATTTCTAAATGGAAGCTGAGATACCGAGATGAGCGTGTTTATATAAAATGGAATCTTTAAAAATATAACCCGTTGAATACAGTCAAAGTACTGAAATCACAGCTAAATTGTCAAACCACGCCTTCTAAACTCTGACAGAAAAATTTGACATAGAATAAAAACAAGGGTAAATCAGTTGACGACCCTTTAAAAGTACAGCTATATTTGAACTAGATATATTCCAAGAACAAGCATTTAGTTTCTAAAGGTGTGAGACAATAAACCGTTTATTTCTTTTTAAACAACTAAGCAATATAATTGAAAAACATAAAGTCTTGATAAGTTTATGGTTCACGTCGTAAATGTCACGTATGAGACGGGAAAAACGGATTTGGGACCTGGTTTCTCATCTAAATTCTAAATAAAATTTATCCGTTTTTACCTCGCCTACAAAACGTTGGCGTGTTGTCGTCAATTTGAAGTCACGGGTACTGGTATGGCGCACAAAATGGGTCAGAGGTTAATTATAAGTAGTTCACACGATAATTAACGCGTGCACGCGTAAATAATACACGTTTACTCACAAAATTTAACCATGTGCGCATAATAACTGAGCGTTCAAGCGTATAAAATGTGCACATAAGCCTATATAACAAGTGCACGCACAATATGAAGGTGTTGACCTTTTACGTATGCACGTTCATATTTTAAAAGTGCACGCGTTAAATAACGCGTGCACTTTCAGAATATAAGCGCAAAAGCATATGTTAAACAGGTTTACCTATATCATTCTTGCGTGCACGCGTTATTTGTGCTACAACGACTGAATGGGGATTTTTGACCCATACGGTACACCATATACTGGAGTTGATGTGATTTGCCTGACGTGCTAACATTTTCCATATTTCTGTTATAATCAACCAATTCCTGGTCCTACCTACTTACTTCGTTGGTGTCACTCAATGACTTCGACTGAGAGTTCCACTTCAATTCTAAACGACGTTATGTTGCAAAATTCAGGACCATTGGAATGTAACAAAAACAAAAAAAAAAAAAAAATAGATGATCCAAAACTATAACTTGAATAAGCTGTAGTTGCGACGTTTGAGTGGTCAAACCATCAAAAATGTTTCTGACTCATTAATGGTGGCTAATTTTGGAGTTCAAACTTCATCCTTGGTCTAAGGAAATTGTTTGATCGGCTGATTTTCTTTAAAATTTTATATTATTGACAGCCGCCATTGCATGGTCAATTCAAGCAATAACTTAAAAATGGCAAATGTAGGCTTATTTAGTACCAAAAGTGCTATGCAAACTCTAAATGGATTGTTTTATATAAAAGAAAATGTGCATCGATTCCTACTTACATAACACTATCCGTGAACATACAGACGAGCGTGAAACCCCCACATAATATATCAGGGATAGGCTTTTGAGGCAGAAGATGTCAATTTTGAGGCAGAAGATGTCAATTTTGAGGCAGAATATGTCAATTTTGAGGTAGAAGGTATCAATTTTGATGTAGAATGTGTCAATTTTTAGGCAGAAGATGTCAATTTTGAGGCAGAAGATGTCAATTTTGAGGTAGAAGGTGTCATTTTTGAGGCAGAATGTGTCAATTTTGAGGCAGAAGGTGTCAATATTAAGGACGATGTCAATTTTGAGGTAAAAGTTGTAAATTGTGAGGTAGAAGGTTTCAATTTTGAGGTATAAGGTGTCAATATTAAGGACGATGTCAATTTTGAGGTAAAAGTTGTAAATTGTGAGGTAGAAGGTTTCAATTTTGAGGTAGAAGATGTCAATTTTGAGGTAGAAGAAGTCAATTTGAGAAAGAAGATGTCAATTTTGAGGTAGAAGATAGGAGTTGTCAATTTCGAGGCAGAGGATGTCAATTTTTTGGCGGAAGATGTCAATTTTGGGGCAAAAGATGTTAATTTTGAGACAGAAGATGTCAATTTTGGGGCAGAAGATGTCAATATTAGGAAGATGTCAATTTTGAGGTAGAAGATGTAAATTGTGAGGTAGAAGGTGTCAATTTTGAGGTAGAAGATGTCAATTTTTAGGCAGAAGGTGTCAATTTTGAGGTAGAAGATGTCAATTTCGAGGAAGAAGATAGACGATGTCAATTTCGAGGCAGAAGATGTCAATCTTTGGGCAGAAGATGTCAATTTTGAGGTAGAATATGTCAATTTTGAAAACCGGTCAATCTTGCTTAAGCGACCACCTGTACTAAGCTACCATTTTCACCAAGCAACTAGCATCAAAACCCATTTCCCCTTTTTCAAAAACAAAGGATTATATAATTGGACGTTTTTGCTAATAGATTTAGCAACACTCTATCTTACGTATGTAGATCTCATTAGAATCGTCTCAATGAGTCGATTCTAATGAGCTCCATCAACATAGTATTGGGTGAGAACACATCAAAGTTTATGTATACAGGCGATATGTCACAAAAAAAGCGTGTATTAATCGACAATTTACCATCCCTAAAGTGGTCGCTTAATACAATTTTACTTTACAGAAATAAAAAAAATCAGTCACATAATTTCATGGGTCCTCTTTTCAAGTTATAAAGTGGTAATGTAATGCTTTTAGATCCCAACTACATACGTATTACTACTTTTTTTTATTTCAATTCACTTAAGTGGCAATAAATATCAACGTAAACGTATATATTTTTAACCCTTTCCTGTACAATCCCTTGTTTTCACGTCCCTGTGAACTTGAGAAAACATTGTGGGAAAAGAAGAAATTGCTTGTGACAAGCAATTTCTTCTTTTCCCGCAATATTTTCTAACCTGTAGGTTCGTTACTTTTCAAATTGCACCCACTTTTGATTGTTGTCTGCAACTTCTTTGAAATTGGACGGGTCTAAAGCTTTGAAAAACGGGAAAGGGTTAATCTCACTTTGAAGCATAAATTTAATGTACGAAATGTTTGATTGAGATGGCGAGTGATTCCTTTTATTTGTTGTTTATTTAGTTATTTCCATTATGTTATCATTTTGTTTTCATTGATGAATAAACGAAATTTTGTTTAATCTAAGAGAAAAAGGGTGCTATGTTTTCATTTAGCAATGAAATTAAACACTTAATCCCATAGTACGAAGCCTCGAAGCGGATTCTTCCAGAAGTATGAATAGGTTTATAGTTTCATTACTAAACAGTCGATCCTATTTGTTAAGTTGGTATCGCTCTCGGTTCTCAATCCTTGGGTCGTGAGTCCGGACGCCGGCTCGGCCAAAATGACAAAAGTTGTCTCGATACGCTATATTTGTTTCTCACCAATGGGCGAATGGTAGGTAATGCGCCTAAGCGGGGTGAGCAGATGGTTCCTCGAAACGGGGGTTTTGGTTGTATTGGTGCGAGACATTACGGGAACCATGGTTAGGTGCCGCCATGTTCCTGAAATACTTTTGAAAGTAGCGTTAAACCCCATTCAATAAATCAATCATTTCCTCACTCGATGAAAACAATACATAACCTCTTCATATTTATGATGATTTATTACGACAGCGAATACAATAAAATGTATCAGATAAGCAAAAGGTTTCCAAGTTTAAGACATTATTATGAAACTAATTTGAGGTCAATATACAAAAGTAGATCTTTTCTCTTTTTTTTTTTGTTCCCATTGAGGTATCGAAGTATTCTTTCAGCTAGTAAGAATTCATCACGTTTGGTAAATAAAACTGAAAACAAATCATAATATGATGGCAATATTTTGGATTCATAGAATTGAAGGATATTTCAGATGACAAAACGAATTTTTCAAAACCCTTTTCTATTCAATCCCTGGTTTGTACGTCCCTGTGATTTTACTTGAGAAAAAATTGTGGGATAAGAAGAAATTGCTTGTAAAAAAAATTCTTCTTTTCCCACAATGTTTTCTAACCTGTTGGCTGGTTACTTTACATATTGCACCCATTTTTAGTTGCTATCTGCAACTTCTTTCAAAATGGACAAGTCTAAAAATTTGAAAAGCAGGAAATGGTTAATACAAAAAAAAAAAAAAAAAAAAGACTTTTCCATCTTTTTTCGAAAAAAAATGTACCCATAGTACTAAAAAGTACACGACAGAGTTATTCAGTTGGCTTACAAAAACTATCAAGGAATCAATCTATGGAAGAGACATATTTAGCATTGAGTACATATATTCCTAAATTCCATTACAGTATAAATCGTGACTTTGCGACGTAAAAATCGACCAAGTGTCCTTTGAGAAATCGTTTGTGCGATTATCCATACTTGCCCGAAGAATATCTGAATAATGATATCAAAAACCCTGCACCTAAACACGTATACGACACGGATATATAAGTAAATCTTGTATTAAGCGTCCACTCATTGGACAACCATAAGTGGTCGCTCAACAGAATTGTTTGCTTTAAACACCTTTTTGTGAATGTATATTAGACGGATTTGATTTTAATTATTACAGAATTGCAGCTAAATGCTATGTTGTTGGGACTCATTAGCAGATCCATCCATAAGTGTGATTAGTTTTTTCGGTTCTCATATGTACCTCCATGAAAACGAAAAATATTCTCTTCATTTTTTATAATTAAATAGCATCCAGAGAAAAAAAAGCTAAAACTTGACATATTTCGATAATTTATTGTATGGAACTATTTTGTGCGGAAGCATACAATATGACCGCGTGCTAAAAACTTTGTTCAAGGAGGTATGAATATTTTTTCGACCAATCAGATTGCCCGTTTTCATAGACGAAACTAAGATTAAATTAGATTATTTTCTACAGTTAAATCGACTACTGTTTTAAGAGCGATTTTAATTTTAAACAGGAATTTCGATTGGGGTCGATTGATTGAAGTAGTCGCCTAATGGAAGTGGTCGCTAGATAAAGGTGGACGCTCGAGCAAGATCAACTGTACGACCCTCTGCAATGGCAACAGTTAAAAGTCAAACAACTGGGACTACAAAAAAGGGTCCACTGTAGTCTATTGTCTATGTTCATTTGTTTGTTTGTTTGAATGGGGTTTTACGTCGCTTTCAACAATCTTTCAGTTATATCGCGGCGGCTGGAGCACCTAACAATGGAATCCTGGTATTTCTCACACCAATAATACCATTACATCCTTTCCTAGCCTCCAGCTGCTATCCCACATAGGTCTACGATTATCGACCCATTGGTGAGAGACAAATAGTCGGAAAGGATGAGTGCCGCCGTCGGGGATCGAACCAGGGAGTCTACGTTCATACTATAGACGATAACAGTCTACTGGAGTAATCTCCGACTAGAAACGTCAGTAGTTAATTGCTATTAATCTATCTTCATGTTAACCTATCGGCATCACTGAATCCTTGCTGGATGAACATTTCATTCATACCTCTTTTAAAAAACATGAAAATCACACAAATCTCTATGCCTGCGTAGAAAACAGATCCATTAAATAATGGTATTTTCTTTTCTTTTATATGTTTCTCTTTTTTAAAAAATAGAATCATCAGGGCCCGGGATTATAAAACTCGTTTCGTACTCAATTAAGAATTTACTCAAACTTCAAGCTTAAATAAAAGTTGTCTTTGAGTGTTAACTATAGATTTTGTGTTATTCATAATTATTTACCAATATAATGATTCATTTTCACGCGCTTACTGAAGAAAGTAAGCTAGAATTAATATTTATTTCGAAGCTAATTTTGACTAAATTATTATTTGAGTACGAAAAAGGTATTACATTCTCGTGTCCTGAAATGAAGATATTGTAATTTGTTTTCATTGAGGTATCAAAACCCCAGCAAAAACGTCATGAGACGCCATGTCTGTGTGTGAACAATAACTCTAAAATAAGTGAGAACTAGAGCGATATAAAACGATTTCCCCCAGAGAAATAATTAATGGGGTCGAGATTCGATTTATCAAGAAGAAATAAATATTGTACAGTTCTAACCATTTGAAGAGCGTGAAGGAATATATCTCAAGTCACACTGTGTCAGATTCTACTTGTTAATTCGACCCAGTCTCTTACTAACCCATTCCCACACAGTCCCCCCTTTTTTACGCTCCTTAAGAAAAAGCTTTGGAAAACATTGTGGACAATGAAGAAATTGCTTGTATCAAGCAATTTCTTCATCATCCACAATGTTTTCTAGCTCCAAAGAACGACAAAATTTAAAATGCCATCAACTTGAAATTGTCGTTTGGAGCTTATTTCGGTTTGGACTATAGTATAGTACTTTGTTGTGTTGGAATGGGCTAAACTCGCTTTTCAAAAATAAAATATTCCACCTCTTTGTACATAAAACACACATACACACGCACACACACATAATGTCTCGTATTGATTTATTGACTTTTAACAGTATTTCAGTCATATCGCGGCGGCAGGAGCACCATGGATTCCTTGTACTTTTCACACCAGTGCTGCCATTACATCCTTTCCTAGCTTCCAGCTGCGCATCCTACATAGTTTTACGATTATCAACCCATTGTTGGGAGACAAATGTCGGAAAGGATATTCGCCGAAGCTAGGGATCGAACCCGGGACCTCATGACTTAGAGTCCTACGCGCTACCACTGAGCTGTGGCTGCGGCAATACATAATGTTTCATCCAGTATGCAAAATCTTGTTGATAAATTTCTGATACATCTTTCGCTGACAAAGCCGACATCCGAAAATGAGAAATTAAGAAAAAAAATTAATCTTATCATTCCCACACGCTTTTGCTTACATTATGGGATGGTTTCTAGGTTTCACTGTTTGGTTATTAGAGCATTTAGATTGATTGAATGAATGGAATTTAACACGACTTTTAGCAGTATTTTAGTCATATCGCGTCGGCTGGAGCATCTAACAATGGATTTCTGGAATTTCTCACACCAGTAATACAACTACATCCTTTCATAGCCTGCAGCTGCTATCTCACTTAGGTTTACGATTATCCACCCATTGTTGGCACATACATGTCAGACATGATATATGAGATCGAACCCATGACATCCCATAATTGAAGATTAGGAGTCTGGTGTGCTACCGACTGACCTATGATGGCGGTCAGCGCATTTAGAAAATGATTGTAACTACAACTTGTGTAAAGTATTCCAGTGGATTACCGAGATTTCTTGGTAGATTATCAAGTGAAACAAACAAACAGACAGACAGACACACATTAAACTTACCAATATATTTAGCCCTGATTTCGTGTATTATGTTCTGCACTGCTAAACATCATCTCAGTGGGACCAAAGTCGTTTTGATGCAACCAGGATGTCATGTAAATCACGGGCAAGATAAACCGCTTCATTTCGGGTAAAACTCTGACATTGACGCTACATTTTAGTGTAATTGTTTAACTGACATTCCGGAAGATTTTTTAGGGGATGGGTGTGTGTAGTGACGATGTGTGTGTGTGTGTGTGGGGGGGGGGTTATTCGTTAGTTTGTTATGTTTTGTTTCTTTCTGTGGAGTTAGTGTATTTATATATCGCGTAAGTGATCATCATCAATATCAATATCGCTGTATAATTTGCTAGAAAAATATAGTGTTCGTAAAATATGGAAAACACCGAATTTCTGTTACATTATAGATAAAATCTGACGTTCGAATTGGAAACGTTTTAGACAACATGTCTATACCTATAGCATTAAATTGATATATTTGATGGTGTTCAAAATCTTGGCTCAGTATCTTTTACTACTTTTGACAATGTCTCATTTTATTCAGACATATTCTCATACAAAAATTTGTCAGAATGTTGTAGAGAAAACTAGTTTAAAGAAAGCTTGCTCGCAAAATATGGGAATATGACGAGAAATCAGAAACATATTCGTAATTCTGTATTTTGTATTGGAAACGTTCCGGACACTATGTCAACCCCCACAGCTTTCAATTGATACCGTTTATTATAACAGCGCAGTATTACTTACAGAAAAGGGACAATCTGATTAACCCATTCCCAAACAATCCCGCGTTCTATCGCAATCAAGAAAAAGGCTTTGGAAAACAGTAAGGAAAATGAAGAAATTGATTGTAACAAACAATTTCCACATTATCAACAACATCAACTTATCAATTATTTGATTCATAAATCAATCAGTCGATCAATCGGTCGATCGATCAACCAATTATATACTGAACCTTACGCTCAATCGACCAATCAACCAGGCAAGCAATAAGCCAAATAATAAATCATTAAAAAATAAAAAAAAACAAGCAAGCAATGAACACAGTTAGATAATTATTCAGAACAGAATATATACTTTATTACGACCATGTAAAACAATGTAGAATTAGGACAATATATACAAAATGAACAATATGATATTAGAATAACAGCCTCGGCTAAATTTCACATTAGAATAAAAATTAGTTTTGAGGTTGGCAAAATTTTAGAACTACCGGAATTCTAGGGATAGTTGCTCTTTAATCAGGGATTGGAATTCAAATATTCGAATATGAAATAAGGAATAGGCCTAAATAAGTTTTGTCATCAATAGCCCATGATATCTAAAGGGGACCAAGTCATCACAACTACAGGTCAATTAGCTTAGTTAAGCTGCAGTTATGACGTTTTGATCACCAGTTTACATTTTAACCCATTAAGCTATTGCTTGGATTTGATGTTTTTCTGCTGACATGGAACTTTAAAATCACTAGATCTAATAGTATCTACAATCATCTTGTGCAATGACATCTGAATCCCCTTATAATAATAATAATAAGTTATTTATTGCATAAAGCATTTTACATTGCATATAATATAAATATTACAATTCAACTTAAGAACGTGGATTGACTCGAAGAGCTTGAATCAGGAAAATGAAGACAGTAGCACATCAGCATTTACAAGATATAAATGTATCAATACCCATTTTAATTCTAAAGATATCACACCAATTTTATGTTCTTATGCGGTTTATGTTATAGATAAAATATATCGTCTAATAGCAACAGTTTTAACCTTAGACAGCCTGGACAGTTCCCGAATACTAACCAGGATAGTCCAATTTTACATTTTCAGATGGTACCTTTTCGTCTGACAGGACATGAAATGAGTTTGTAAAAGAGACATAAGTCCCAGACATAATGTTCTCGTAAAACAAGAATTCCCTATTAGACAGTACAGCCAAAATGGGTGGGATTTCCATTCTTGATAAGTATATCAGCGATAGGAGACCACAAGCTCGTAACTAAAAGTTGTATAGAGGTGTAGGTACGTGGTTTTGTCTCCCACCGCCGATATCTTTGGATAACTTCAAAACCGAAATGTGTGTATCTGATTTCAATAAAGGTTCATGTAACGTCTTATCTGTCTGTAGAATATTCACAACAATACTATATTTTAGTAATATACGTATTGATATTTCTAGTAAACTATATACTTTCCGAACAGGCAAATTAAGTAATGCCAGGAAAACAAGTTCCTATCAATATGGTTCAAAATAAAATTTTCTAAGATAAGGCTATTTTCGTTCTGTATATTACATCATAATTTGAATAAACTTAATCAGAATGGAAAAAGAGGGCAAATACTTGTAGAAAAAAACCCAGATTTTATTTAAAAGAAAATACAATTCCACCCGACCTTCGGTCTCAGAACAATATATCAGAAGTATGGACTTCCTGGTCGGCTGTAAAGGTCTTGAAATGTAATAATCCTACTCACAAAAGTTTACACGTACACACGGGCTACTTGAGCATACACTAGTTATCGTCATCGTAGTTCTTGTATTTAGCTTTCAGTTCACCATGCTCTTTTGTTCTCTTGAATTCCGCCCATAAAAACGTTTCGGTAAAAAAAAAAAATCGGTAAAATCGCATAGTTCTAGGTCCGTGACATGACGATATTAAGCATCCTTAGTGAACCAGATGACAGCAGAATTACATTTCATTGCGTTATCAGCCTAAATTATTTATATGCATGTCAGATACCTTCGGCGAAACAGACAAACGAAAGTACAAAAGGAGGCAAGACATAATATTAGAACGTTGAATCAGACTTGTCCTAGTCCTCTTATTCATCAAAACAGCTTTAAACCTGTAAAAAAAGTTACAGTGTCTGGATTAAAATAGTATCAAATGATGTCTTTGCTACCACTGCACGCAGAAGTGTTCTTTCGCGGAAGTACTCGCCCAGCTTGTCTCAGGTAGACATGAACATTAGCGACAATATATACCGATGTTGACTTTCCTAGTAGAGTTAGTGACATCCCTGCACATGATGGCTAGTATCTGACTGAGGATTCTGAACGCTCGACATGTCTATAATTTTGAGCATGCCGACAGTTTATAATGGTAAAGTGACCGTTTTCCGCTTTCTTCAAGCTTTCTTTCTTACACTAATTAAAATAATTCTGATTGTCTAGCGATGATCTAGTAGATTCTTCCTTTATTCAGAATATAGACAAATGTCATAACCTTTTAACTTCTTATTTTAAAACATTTAGGAGATGAGGAGAATTGTTTTTTGTTTTGTTTTGTTTTCACGGAGGTATGAACCGAAAAACCTAATCACACTGTATGAATACGCGAAGCAGTGTGGTTAGGTTTTTCGGCTCATACCCCCATGAAAACAAAAATATATTCTTTATTTCTTATAGTTTAATAGTAATGAGCGGAGAAAAACTACACCTTTTGTATGGGACTATTTTGTGCGGAAGCATAAAGAATAGCTGTGTGCTCAAAATTTTGTTCATGGAATTATATTTTTTTTTCGACAAATCAGAACGCCCGATTTTGATAGACTAAACCAAGTATTGAATTGTATTGTCTTGAAGCATTCTGTAAATTTAAACACTAATTTGTATTAACAACACTCAGACAAGCTTGTTCAATCTGTAATCGTCGTTTAGGTTGCTAAGCAACCACTTCATTTTACAATAAACGCCCGGAGATCAGTGGGCGTGGCCAGCGATCGGTGAATAGACCAATCGCTGACTACGTCCAATGCCCTCCCAGAAGACAGTTCGCCTACGGTATTAAACATGGTTAGTTTGTATTAACTGTATTATTCGTTAAAAAAACTCTACACACCGATGTGGCTTTTGGCCATTCACTTCATGGTAGAGGATGTAAATGCTATGGGATAGGTAGATTTTTTTTATTTTTTTTTTTTTATACCGAAAATATTATAATTCAAATATATATTTATATCTCAATCATATATCTATATATATACACACACATATACATATATTTGTTTTTGTACCATAGCCAGTTATGACAAAATATGGTGTGCCTAGAGGCATTCGCTTTGTTGCTGATATGAGCCTTGTTAACCCATTCCCATATGACTAAATCTTAGACTAGTCTAATTTGAAAGAAGATGCGGATGACAATTTCAGTTGATTCAGTTGATGGAATTCTAAAATTCCTAATCTTTCGGTGTAGCAAACATTGTGGATATTGAAGAAATTGTTTGATACAAGCAATTTCTTCTATGTGCTCAATGCTTTCCAAAGAGTTTCCCTTACGGGGCGTATAAGGGAGGGAATGTGTGGGAGTCGATAAAATCTTTTTCTACATTTGAATCTATGAGAGACATTTCTTACAATTTTACGTAGATTACGGGCATTGATCAGACGTGACAGTCACCCAGTAATTTTCAAATATTTGCTTGTAGTCTAAAGAATCTAGAAGACGCTGTCTATCTATAGAGCGTACGGTGAAGTCTCTGATTAGACTGTGTGGTTGCACAGTCCAGTCTGAGTCTGTATGTAGGCTCTTGTGTATGTAAGGCTGTTGTAGTACTGTACTTTAAGCTAGCAAAGCATTGTCGTGTTATGTAATCTTCTTTGCCTTTTGTAGGGTAGAAAAACATTGTGGGCACTGAAGAAATTGCTTGTTACAAGCAATTTCTTCTTTGTTAACACTTTCCAACGCCTTTTTACGGGGATTCCTAAAGAGCGGGGTGGAATGGGCATGGGCTGTATAGCATGTTTTTAGAGGTGTTCTCTACAATTTGAATACAGTTTATTCATGTGGCCAGTAATTTTGAATACAATATCCTCTAGTATACACAAGAACTATTTTTAGGGCGTAGACATTCAGTGAATTAAGTGGTTAAGCCTACAGTGGCAGTTTGCACTCGTTTTAACTCTGAGAAGACCTCAACATTTTGTCTGTTAACTTAAGCCATCAAAGCTGACGCTTTGCTAGTTAAAAAATCAAACACTTTTGTGGAAAAATGATGGTAAGTCATATTCTATCATTCAGTTGACGCACCATGACTGCCAATAAATGGATTGACCAATCAAATCACTCGTTTACACTTTTGTTATGCAATTACGTTGGCGATCCAAACAGCGTAAATGCAGCTTATTCAATCCGTAGTTTTTGCATAGGTTTCTTACCAAACACTTTATTTAGAAAAAAGACACCGTTTGATATATCTCAGCGTAACCTTCTGTCTGAGATCAGTGGGCGTGGCCAGCGATCAGTCTCTGAGTACGTCCATTTTCCTCCGACATAGAGTTCGACTGCGATTAATATTGTTAGTTTGCATAATTAATGAAAAGGAAAATAAGACAACTAGCAAATGTTAGCTGGCGATCTTAACCCTTCTCATGCTGTAAAAATCACCATACTGAATTGCTGTAACATCAAAGGACTGAAAGCACTGATAGAACTTGTTGTTGAACAATCAATATTACTTTCAGAAAACAATTTCATAAACAACTGTAGCAGGAAAAATACAAGAAGGAGGTGTAGATCAAGATCAGACTGCACTTATGTGCAGGCTGATCTTGGTCTACACCTCCTGCAAAAACCGGAATATTCCGGGTTCAGCATGACAAGGGTTAATGTCGTTTAATTCGTAAAACCAACAAAAATGCTTCACTTGGATGCCGAACTATAAAATTCTATTTCAGTCTACCCTTCAATCTGTCTCAATCTGAGAGGCACTGCGTTTGTCGTAATCTTTTGTTTGAATTCTCGGCTAGATGTTTTATCAATAATGATATCTTGTTAGATTTGTAATTGATGAGTGAATAATTGTCAAATAGCTTTCGCGAGTTGGAAGATGAAAACCATGCCATTTGAAATAACTAGAACTGAGAAGGAAACAGAGTGAATAAAGAACTGTGATGAAAAGAGACCAAGTCTGTCGCGTAGTTTTTTTTATTGCAAAGACATTTCGATGTCAAATGTTTTACGTTTGTAACTTGTACTCTTTTTGCTTCGGCTCAATCGGCTACACTTTTTGAATACTTAACAAATTTGATTAAATAGATCAATCGCGGCTTTGAATCATGTAAAGAGTCGACAAATCAAATCATTAATTTAGACTAGAAATGAGAACTTAACTCCAATATTAGCCGCCATTTTTTTTCAACTTTTTGGTTGGCTCGGCGACTTAAACATGGTTACTACAGCTTATTCGAGCTGTAGTTACGACGTTGAGGTTGCCAACCAACTACCTTATTTTTGTTACATTCTACTGACCATAAAAATTTGCAAAAAAGTGCCTTATAAAATCGAAACGGGACTTCCTGTTCGAGTCACTGTGCGGGACCAACAGAGTAAGGAGGCGGGGCCAACGATTGGTCAATTTATTTCCTATCCTTCTACATTTTAGTTTGTTGTTTTTGCTGCTGTTGTTGTTTTAGAATGTTTTAAATGTTATTTTATATTAACAAACTTAGTATTAATTTTAAAAAGTGTATCGACATGAACTACGTCTAACTGCAATTGATAACACGTGGACATTTTCATTACATGCATGTTTTTCTTCTCTTTACGCTAATAATTTGTTTTCATTTCTATTTTCATATTTTCCTGGTTCGGCGTTTAGGTAAGTCAGTTATACCATTTCTATCCTATTCTCACACGATCCCACTTTTTGATGCCCCTCCAAGAAAAGAAAGTTTAAAAAAACTTTTTGAAAATGAAGGCATTGCTTGTAAAACGCAATTTATTAATTTCCAACAATGTTTTCTACTGAAAATGACAAAATGTTACAGTATTTCGTCAAACATTTCCCACACAGTGACGCTTTTGGTCGCCCATTAAGAAAAAACGATTGGGAAAATTAGGAAATTGCTTGTACCAAGCTATCTCTTCATTTTACTCAATGTTTTCTACGCAGAAAGTTGCAAAAATTTAAAATTTCATATACATTGTCTACACCTCCTGTATGCCCCTTTCAAACCAGAATTGTAAAAAAACAACAAAAAAAAAAAACACCAAACAAAAACACACACAAACACAAAAGCCACACACAAATGAAATATTTAAACACGTTTGTTTCTACCAGTATTTTCAGCTCTTTAATATAATTCTGTAGAGGATTAATAATTCAGCATGACAAGGGTTATCTCATTCCCACACAATGGGGCTTTTTATACGACCCTCTAGAAAAACTATTGAAAAAGAATTGAGGGTAATGAAGAAATTACTTGTCACAAGCAATTTCTTCATCATCCTCAATGTGTTTTACCCAAACAGATGAAGGAAATCTAAAATTTGAATGGCAACTCCTTTCGAATTTGACCGGTCTAAGAATTTATCGTCTGGCAATGGGTAAAGAAAACCATGACATATCTTTCGAATCAACTCACTTGAATTATTCAAAACATTCCACAAGTTAAACTACGCCGCTGAAATAATTCGTCATTTAATTGGATGACCTTGATGTTGGGATATCTGATAAGAACAGAATATTTACAACTACAATAACGGCCATATACATTAGAATAATGAAAGGATTATGAAAAAATAATATTATGATCATTTGTTCAATGGATAGAGCCTCCTCAGTCGTAGGCACTGGATTCAGAAATTCATAACAACTTACAAAAATATCTCTCTCTATAATAAATATTAACAAGGTTGATTGATTGATTGATTGATATCTATTATGTAGAGAGATATTTTGTAAGTTGTTATAAAATGGTGAATCCAAGTGCCTATGTCCTCGCTCGGGTGAGTCTATACATAGTTGAACCTACGAGAAAGCCCGAACGTTTGCAAGATAGGGCATTATTATTAGTGCAATTTGAAATCGGTTTAATTTCATATTGACCGGTTTAAATTCTATCATCTAACATTTGGTTAACCCATTACAACCCAATCCCTCTTTTTTACGCCCCTCAAGATAAAAGCTTTTGAAAACATTGTGGAAAATGAAGAAATTGCTTGTATCAAGCAATTTCTTCATTTTCCACAATATTTTCTACCCAAAATGACAAAAAAAAAAAAAAAAAAAAATCAAAATTCCACCAACTTGAAATTGTCGTCTGCAGCTTCTTTCAACTTAGACCAGTCAAAAATTTTGCCGTGTTGGAATGGGTTAACCAACATACTAATAGGCATAAGGGAGGATACGTAAATACTGGCATGTTTTTTATAAGCATGCAATTTTTTTTAGTATGAAGACTTGCAATATCTGTTATTTTACAATTTACATGTTAGATGCAACATAAAATTTAAATGGTTGGTTGGCGACCCAAACGTCTTAACTACATCTTATTCAAGCTTTTGTAACAACGTTTAAGTCACCAAACAAAGTAAAATCGTCGATTTGATTGGTCGGCGGATTCTTTGAATGACGGTCACGATAGGTCAATGGTTTATATTTGATATTCTAGGTCTTTCACAAAGGTGATGGTCTGTTTTTAAGTTATGCCAAGTGTATATATTATAAAGTCCAAATGAACGTTTCGGGTTTTGTTTATGTTCTAGTAGTCATCTTCAAAAAAAAAAGAGCGAACTATTTCCACTCTAAAAATCTATTCTGATGGCCATTTCTTGACGCTTGCAGTTCGTGACGGAATGCGTGTATTACTTTCAATCTATAACTGTCTTATCTTAACGAGCTTTCATTAAATTTCCGCAAGCACATTCCAAACATAACACTTAAAAAGATATTTAAAAAGATAGCTTTTCATTTGTGAATGTAAATAGAAATGTCATGAAATATTGGGTATTAACTGGCCATTCTATGCATTTAGATTTTGAAATTCATCAGTATATTCTCGATCTCCCACTCCCCCTCTCTCACTGTGTCTCTCTCTCCGTGTCTCTCCCCTTCTCTCCCCTCTCTCTCTGTATGTATATATCTCTCTATATATAAATCTAACTCTCTCTTTGTCTTTCTCTCTCTCATTCACTTTCTCCCCATAGGTTGTTTCTCCTTCCCCTCCCCTCTCTCTCAACCTCTCTCTCTCTCTCGTTCACTCTCTCTGTCCTTCCTTTTCTCTCATTCTCTCCTCTCCCCCTATTCTCTCTTTCTCTCAACACTCACTATGAAATGTGTTTCGTCTTAAACTCCCAATCTTGAGATGAACAGAATGCATAAATACGAAGCTTTACGATAATATTTGTTCATAGTTCATAGTTTTTGTGATTCTGATTTACAAATTTGACACGTGGAAATAGCTCGGTTTTGATACTCCTCCGAGCCTTAGTCATAAAACATTTGACCAATTGACCATTCGCTGGCCCGCCCACTTACTCCGCCGCCTCCCTCCCAAATTCACTCAAACAATTGACTCCCGCTTCCAGTTTAAACGGTGTTGTTTGCAAAATCCATGGCCAGTAGCATTAAACGAAGAGTAGAATAGTTTGGTGGTGATATAAACGTCATAACTACAACTTTCAAAAGCTGTAGTTACAACGTTGAAATCGCCCAAACCAACAAAAATGGTTTACGAAAACTACGGCCAATGTCGTTTTATAAAACTCATGGTTTATATGATCGATTGGTCAATTTGTGGCTGTCAATCAAAGAATCAATCGACCAGCCAAACCATTTTTTAAAACTGTGAGTGAACATTGAACTCCGACAATAGTTGACATTTATGTTAAGCACTTCTGCTGCTATGGTGATTTAAACGTCGTAACTACAACGTATTCAAGTTGAAGTAACGACTTTTGGGTCGTTAACAAACCACTGGACAAGTCTGTTTCACATCGCTAGCCATAAATTTTGTAAAATAACACCGGGTAATTTCGAAGTTGAAGATCTTGTCGGGAGAAGTGGGCGAAGAAAGCGGAGTCAGTGGGCGGGACAAGCGACCCGTCAATAGTGTAACGTTATACACACGTGTTCAGTATAGATTAATTCTGAAGTGAAAGAGAGATAGCTCAAATAAATAAACGGATTTCCCGCCGGGATAAGGACATTATCGCAAACCTGTAACACGACCCTTTGATGTCTCAAACTTTGTGACATCGCACGGAACTATGTCATGATAATAACAAAAAGCAGACCATATCCGTGTCAGAACTGTTAAACCAATTTTACCCACGAGACTGACTTTCTCACGCGATCAGAGAGATAATAGAATAAAATCATTAACAACTTCAGGTAATATCAGATCCGATAAATTGTAAATTGGTGACATAATTATGATGCCATAGTTAGATTAAACTTTGCCTGATAAACCATCGAATAATTGACTGATTGCGAGGCAGCCAATCAAGGAACCAATCGACCAATCAAATGGTTCATTGAGAACTGAGGTGAACTTTGAACCCCGACATTGGGCGACATTTATATCAAGTATTTTTTGGGGGGATTTGTTAACACTAACGCTTATTCAAGCTGAAGTTACGACGTTGAGGTAACCAACCAACCATTTCACTCGTTTGCTATGAGTATTTGGCCATAAAAGTTGCCAAATAACGCCGTTTGATATTGAGGTGGAACTTCCTGTCGGGGCTTAGTTGGCGTGGCCAGCGATTGGCCGATTGTGATGCTATCGTTTAAAAAGACAGTTTTCGACAATTCAGCGAAGATTCGGTTATTTTTACATTACCAGTTTTAATTCATTCTATCATCGTAATGACATGATTCCGAGACATTCCGAGATTCTAATTTAGAGTTACAAAAATCAGAAAAAAAGTCCAGTATTTGCATATAGGGAATATTACAACAGTGTGTTTTTCTATTTGTAGTTATCGTGTACGAGAATCGTGTGTAGGTATTTTTATTGGATGAGACCGAAGATCGAATCCAATAAAAAATACCAACACAAAATTGGAGAACACGATAACAACAAATAGAAAAACACAGTGTTGTAATATTCCTTTTATTATATACTTTTAGGACATAACATTAAGAAAATTCTCTTAAATGAATAAGAAATAAACAAATTCCGAAAAAAAGCGAACGTCAATACACAAAAAAAGTAGTCCGTGTTTAACGGTACTCGACGAATACGGTTTTCTTTTATGTCGAGATGTATTAGATAGCCAGATTTTAGTTCATATCATTTATAGGTTTATAATAAAACACGATTCTGTTATCGAGAATCGCTGTATATCTTTAGATTCTTTCTTAAAATCTATGACTGCTTAAAAAAATAGGCAAACCTACCATGCAGCTGCTCAAATAAAGAACGTTTCAGCAAGACTTCCCTAGGATGTGTGAAGATAATCTTATCAGTTATTGTTAAAATTATTGTCATTATCATCAATAATAATTGTAATGAATAATTGTCAACTTACCCGAGCGACCGTTCTCTTTAGAGCAACCACTTCTATTAAGAGAAGACATTCGAAATCATGTTTTCAATCCCCCAAAAATCGCATAAAAAAGTGGTCGTATTTGCTAAAGATATATCAAACCTAAACCAAATGCTGTTTGAAATCGTTAGAATGGACTCAGTGAGACGATTCTAATGAGTCTCAATAACGTAGGAATTGACGATAATTCTGTCATGATTTATATACGCAGCGAATCAATCCTTGGTATAGTTTCCATCAGTGTTGTAACCCTTTCCTGGTTAATCCCTGTTTTTTACGTCCCTGTGATTTTATAATGGAGAAAACATTATGGAAAAAGAAGAAATTGCTTGTGGAAAGCAATTTCTTCTTTTTTCCACAATATTTTCTACTCTACTGAATGGTTATTTTCAAATGAAATCAACTTTTTTATTTTCGTCTGCAAAACTTTTGAATTTGGGCGGGTCTAAAATTTTGCAAAACGGGAAAGGGTTAAGCGACCATTTTCCGTGGAAACCATTTTGACCATCCCGTGAGTGGTGGCTTAATACAAGATTTACTGTAATACAGAACAAAACTATTGGTACTGCATTTCTCTCGGTAATTAACCCTTGTCATGCTGAACCCGGAATATTCCGGTTTTTGCAGGAGGTGTAGACTAAGTAAGGTAATTTATACAGCATGACAAGGGTTAACACTTGTCATGCTGAATAAAAATCGGTTTCCTAAATGGCTTTTAAATCAAAGCACTGAAAGCACTGCATGTCTTTGTAGAGGACTTGTATTTCTTCTGAAAATTGATTTTACAAACAAATACTTCATAATAGATACTAGTAGGTGGTGTAGACTAATATCATTGCGTTAGGCAACAACAACTATGTCAGGCATTTTAGATAGAAATCATCAAAGATGGCATTTATTTCATCAATTTACGTGATATACGGTCAGTCTTGCTCAACTGGCCACATCTATTAAGCAGTCTAGAGAAATTGAAGTGCTATGATACGCTATGTTGTCTCGTCGAGGCGGTTCTAGTGAATTCAAACAACACAAGAAAACCCTTACAATCTGTATCTTCATTTAGGTTGTGTTTATAGGCGAATCGGTCCTTCATATCGTCAGCGAGCGCACAAAACCTCGTAACCCCATCTTATTCTAAAAAGAATACTAACCGACCCTCCTTTAAGCGACGCCTTATCAGTCGTATTTTTGAATGGTCGTTAAAACAAGTTTTACCGTGCTTCTCATCCTTGCCCAGCTAGCATTTCAGCCCTTTTAAGATATGACCAATGGGAAACAAAGTGATCAGTCTATAATAGGTGATGAACTCATTCCCTTGTCTTCAAATGAAAGTTGTTGTTGGTATTTAGTCATCAACAAACACGTGGGCTTGACTTCACGGAAAACGACTATCTTTAAAAAATCGATAGACCAATTAAATCATTCGTTTAAACCGGAAGTGAACTTTGGACTCCGCCATTTGCAGACATTTATGACGATCATTTGTTGGTTTGGTGATTAGAATGTCATAACTACAGCGATTCGTCAGTTATAGATACATGAAATTGACAAATCACCGCTGTCTATCAAATAGCCAGTCGTCCAATGAAATCGTTTATTTAGACCAGCATTAAGTTTCGATTTCTGACTTTGGTCGCCATTTTTGGTAAACCTTTTTTGTTGGTTTGTCGACTTAAACCTCGTAACTACAGCTTCTTCAAGCTGTAGTAATGACGTTTAGATCGCAAACCAACTATTCTTCTTATTTGTTACATGCTACTTTCCTTTTTTCTCAAAATAATGCCTTTAAATATCGAAGCGGGACTTCCTGTCAGAATGATAAGGAGGGGCTAACGAATTAAGTGGGCGATAGGTCAATGAAGTAAAAGAAAATGCCACATTTGATAAATATGAAAAAATAAACGATTAAGGACAGTGTAATTTCATCTAGGTAGCATAGGGAATTGGCTATTTCTTCATAGACGGAGATAATTATAATTAACTTCCGCGAAAAATAAGACACAAAAATGTTTAATAATTTTAGTTGTTTATTAAGATATCTCGACGGACTAGCAGCTGATATTTCTAGGAATACGACAGGGAAATTGTTAGATTTTTATTCGTTCTATTAAATAGCCGTTCATGAACACAAATATAGTATTAGATCTATTATGAACCATTGGCGTCATTTAAATTGCAGACGAGTAAACCTAATATGTTAATTTGAAAAAAAGATAATCATAATGATACTAAATAAAGGAAAGATAAAAGTTTTTTTTGTATAGAATTGAATATTCTGTGAGTTATATTTTTCTGTCGTTCTTTCCGTTATTAACTGACTAAGGAATTAAACAATCTCGAGTCCCGACTCCTTTAGCCCCGCCCAGTGACTCTGATAGGAAGTTTCGCTGGCCCAAGGGTTGTTGATATATGAAGGCGGATGGGCGGAAAATGGAAGGATGGACAGACGAAGCAGTGGCTAAATGCTCGCACTTTCGGGAGCTTAAAGATAAAGAATATAAAGAATGACAGAAGGGTTCGAACCAAGGTTCTATCGCCTTTACCACTGCGCCAAGCGGGCATATGTTGGATCGGCAATAAATATAAACCTTATTTGTAAAACTTTGAGAGATCTTTTTCGTCACGTGATTCATTTGTTTTCAATACTAAAGACTCAATAACCTTTCCCATCTAAGCTATCTTTCGATATATCGTTAGATTATGGGTCAGACATTTTTAATGATATTCTACCAAACGATGGTATTTTCAACCTATGACTGGAGAATAATGATTTGGCAGTATCATCTATATGGGGATTGTTTTATATACCATCTGGTTCATTTTGTTGATGGGTTGGTAACATGACCTGTCGACGCGTACAATACGATTGGAAAAGTTTGATTGGCTCATTGTAGCCAGTTAAAATCATGTGACCTTCCTATTCTCCTTTCTAATTTGATATCTCTTTACTGATATTTTGCTGATCAACACTTTATCGAACACCTAGAAAGTGAAACCATTACTAACTCTTCAAAGAAATTCTGAGTGTAGTAATAATCGAAAAAGTTTGTTTACGCGTCCAGATGGGCTAAATGCAGTTTTGGAAATTGGGGCAAACACAAACTCCAGAATCCCGTAAGACAAATTGGTCTTCCGACTAATCAAAAATTGTTCGTTGCCGTTTAAACCGTGATAACTGCAGCTTGAATAAGCTGTGGCTACGACGTTTATGCAGCCAAACCAACAAAAATTATTTGACCGTAGGTCGCTTGATCAAGCACTTGAATAACTTCATTTAGGGCGAAGAGGCTACTTTTATGGCTTGAATATCTTGAAATTTATTATGATATAATTATGCATGGCAAAATGTTGATAAAGTTTCAATCTTTATTAAACTAGTAGGTCACTTGTTTGATTTTGGTCATTTGATGCCACTGTCTCAGGTGAGCGTTTCATTACCAATAACCCCCTTGTTTTAAAAGCAAGTAATGACGATTTGCTCTTCTCTCTCACTCTCACTCTCAATTCACTTGATGATACTGTTTGGCGAATTTTGACATATGGTTCCGAAATGTTTTGGTTTGGTTACTAACCCTTGTCATGCTGTATAAATTACCTTACTGAAATTCTGTCAAATCAAAGGGCTGAAAGCACCGATAGAACTTTTGGTTCAAAAATCAATATTTCTTTAAGAAATCAACTTCATAAACAACACTGGCAGGAAAAGTACCAGCAGGAGGTG
The DNA here is from genome assembly GCA_946902895.1 of Fragum fragum. NCBI lineage: Eukaryota > Metazoa > Mollusca > Bivalvia > Cardiida > Cardiidae > Fragum > Fragum fragum. The sequence continues at coordinate 10,757,226 of OX336383.1, read as the reverse complement.
TAGACTAAGATCAGCCTGCACATAAGTGCAGTATGTTCTTAGTCTACACCTTCTGCCAAAACCGGAATATTCCGGGTTCAGCATGACAAGGGCTAATATATATTTTAAAATATTCATAAAGAGTTCGTAAACTGTGAAGACTGCAGAACTGTATTTCTCCCTTGGGACCCCTTTTATCCCCATTGAGGCAAAATGCAGTCAACGTGTATATACGGAGTGCACTGATCACCGTTAAACATTAACTGATCAGTGTTATTTACAGATATTCGATCTAAAGTCATTTTTGTCATACAAATCTCAATAATTGTGAATGATCATTTGATTGGAAACGAGACATAAGACCTAGACAAATTTTACATTAAACACGAATTTACTCTAAGACGATCTACAGCCTGAAGGATTAGATTTTGGAAATATGTATTAGACAGAAGAATACAGAAATGAATTATGTGTCTTTGAGAGTTTATAGATAGTTCGAATATTCTAGCCAGAACCTGGTTTTCATCCCACCGTATAATAAAATGACGTTTGATACCTCTGCCATATATGCAAGGATAAACGCTATTGATAAGGAAAGCTACAATGCTTAATTAATCTACTTCTTCACAAAGTTTTCCTTTAACCCTTTACTGTTTTGCAACATTTTAGACCAGACCAAGTTCAAAGGTTTTGGAGACGATACTTAAAAGTGGATTTAATTTGAAATATAACCATTCAATACGGTAGAAAATATTGTGGGGAAAAAAGAAATTGCTTGTTACAAGCAATCTCTTCTTGTCCCACAATGTTTTCACAATTATAAATTCACAGGGACGTAAAAACATGGGATTAAACGGGAAAGGGTTAAAGCCAGAAATATAACATTTCAGACACTTTCTTTTTTGATGTTGAAATTTACCACGTAAAGATCATTAGACACGATAGTGTGAGTATACTATGCTGTGAACAAAAGAAGTGCGATGATAACAACACAAATAAAGCACATGTATATATATGTAATCTGGCTAACCGACCAATCGCGATGTCAATCAAGGAACCAACCGACCAATCAAATCATTTATTCAGCCCGGACATGAGCTTTCAACTCAAACATTGGCCACCATTTTCGTTAACCTTTTATTGTTTGTTTGGCGACTTAAAAGTTGCAACTACATCTTAATCATGCTGTAGCATACCGACTTTTATTTCACCAACCGACCATATTACTCTTTTGTTCCATGCTACTGGCAAGAAATTTTGCAATCTATCTTAAGCTTATCGCAATAGTATTTACGCTATCTTCAAAAATTACGCTATAGCATTATCGTTATCAGAATCACATTATCTTCTTAAATTATCCTACCATTATCCTCATCGTTTTGAAATGAATTCCTTGGCTTACTGAAGCATTATCGCGAACATTTCCATGCGATCTTCATGGATTATTCTAGAGTTGTCGACATCGTAAAAACCTGATCATCGTAATAATCTTAAATATATCGTGATCGTACAAACGCACTCTTTTATGCTTATTCTTGAGTTATAGCCATCGTCCTTAAGCGATCTTCATACCTTACCTTGGCGTTATCGTCATCAAACTTTTACGATCTTCTCAGCTTACTCTAGCTCTACCGTCATCCAATTCATGCGACATATCTATATCAAGAGTTATCGAGATCGTATTCGCAAGATCTCCCCGGCTTACCCTTTCATTATCGTCATCCTATCCATGCGCGATCTCCTCAGCTTACTCTAGCATCATCATCTTATCGTACTCACAAGATCGCCCAAGCTATCTCTGACACTATCATTATCGTACTGACATTATCTTCTCAGCTTTGTCTAACAATACTAGCTTACTCTTAGTGATCGCATTTTCTCCCCAGCTTACTTTATCATTATCGCCGTTGTACTCACGCGATCTACCTACCTTAGATAAGCGCTGTAGTGGTCATTCTCACGTCATCACTCCATCTTACTCTACGATAATCGTCAGCGTATTATCTCGCTCTAAAGTTAACGGCATCGATTTCACACGATCTACTTAGCATGCCCTAATCGCCACTGTACTCACACGATCTCTATATTTAACTCTAGCATTATCGTCACAGTATTCACGAGATCTCCATATATAATTCTAACTTAATCACCATTATATTCACGAGATCTCCATATGTAACTCTAGCGTCATCACCATCGCACTCACGCGATCTCCATATATACCTCTAGTCTTGTCAGCATAGTACTCATGCGATCTCTATATCTGAATCTAGCGTCCTCACCATCGTACTCACGCGATCTCCGTATATAACTCTGGCGTCTTCACCATCATACTCACGCTATCTCCATATATAACTCTATAGCGTCTCTACCATCATACTCACGCGATCTCCGTATATAACTCTGGCGTCATCACCATCATACACACGCGACCTCCATATATAACTCTATAGCGTCTCTACCATAATACCCACGCGATCACTGTATATAACTCTGGCGTCTCTACCATCGTACTCACGCGATCTCCATAATATATAACTCTGGCGTCATCACCATCATACTCATGCGATCTCCATATATAACTCTAGCGTCTCTAACATCGTACTCACGCGATCGCCATAATTATATAACTCTGGCGTCATCACCATCATACTCACGCGATCGCCATTATTATATAACTCTATAGCGTCTCTACCATCATTCCCACGCGATCTCCATATAAAACTCTAGCGTCTCTACCATCGTACTCAAGCGATCTCCATAATATATAACTCTGGCGTCATCACCATCATACTCATGCGATCTCCATATATAACTCTAGCGTCTCTAACATCGTACTCACGCGATCGCCATTATTATATAACTCTGGTGTCATCAACATCATACTCATGCGATCTCCATATATAACTCTAGCGTCTCTAACATCGTACGCACACGATCTCCATACTATATAACTCTGGCGTTATCACCATCATACTCACGCGATCTCCATATATAACTCTAAAGCCATCACTATCATACTCACGCGATCTCCATATTTAATTTGTTTCTCTATGTTTTTATTTGTAAAGAAATTTATATCATTACTCGAATGCTAAATTTGATACAGATTTTTCTCTTCATTTTAGCAAATATATGTGTTATGATATTCTGACCAATCCCCTGATATTGAATGATTACTAAGTGCAATAGCTTGTAATTGATAAGTGAATTATGGTCAAATAGGTTTTTATGTGATCGAAGATAAATATCATGTTATATAGAATTTCCAAGGGAATTGTTGTCAATTGGCAATACGTATATGAATTTGATATAGCTCGAGTAATTTAGCCCTCATGGATTGATAAATGAGCTTCTAAGTTCATGAAAATAGGCTACCGTTGTTACATGTTTTTATTACAGTCATATACCATATACTGTTTACCGGCCATGTTTTCTTAAAAAATCTTTACAATGATGATTTTAACCTCAATATCTGGGTCATACATTAAAATTGTATAGCATTGTCATGCATATAATATATGTACATACGTGTAGTAACTCGTTGCATCAAAGTTATTGTATATCGATGTAAAAATGATTAAATTCAATAAACTTTTATGGAAAACCTTCATCATACGTTACAAAAATAGATGTCTCTTTTTATGCTCCTTCTCTGTGAATGAAAGAGTCGATAAACGATTCTATTAATAAAAGTAATATTTGTGTTTTCTGTTTAAAATGAAATGGATACATTTTCACTTTTTTTTAAGTTAACTATTTTAGATTATATCAAAAGACAATATGATAAGGAATAAATCATATGAATTACATAAATTATGTGTCGAACCACAGTCTGTATAGACTCTTCGAGATCAAATTTCTGCCATTTTTATTTCTAATTTAATCATCTTGGGTAAATCATATTGACAAATTCCTTTTTCGCGCTCGCGCGCACGCGCTTTTCAGTCTAATTCGATGGTAGGTTATTAAGTTATTGCATCTTTTACAAATACATGATATGGTAAAAACGTTATATATTTGAATTATATTAATTTATGAATTGATATAGTAGTTAAAGTATAGTTGTATATATACGCATATGTATTCTTGTGATTATGACCTTATGCTTCTTAAGGGTTCCGTTATATCTTTATTTCATATTTATAATACTTTATTGCTGACATGCTACTCAAGCCATTCTGATTGAAGTTATTTTTTTGATTTGTAAAGAGCGGGTCAGATTGAGTGGATTCTACTCCTGGGAAGAATCAGTGATCGTCTGTGCAAGGTTTAAGGAAATCAAAACCAAATCGAAATACAATCGGATTTATTGGATAATGGCTAGATTTTCTCGAATACAATATTTTTTGTCTCTGTCGTCTTTACTAAAAAGCAATAATCATTATTTTTTGTATCAGGAATGATCATCCATCAAACACAAATAACAAGATTCTGTCGTTTGATCTGGTAATGCTAAACCAACTAGCCAATCCTATCGTGATTCTGTAAAATATCCACACTGATTTCCAGAAAGTAAATGAAAATAACACTATAGTTTGAACTGGTTAAACGAGAGCAATGTTTGAATAGTTATATTATTTTCTAATATGAGTAACCCATTACCGCAATATGACGCTATTTAACGCCCCTCAAGAAAAAACAATTGGGAAAACATTTTGAAAATGAAGAAATTGCTTGTAACAAACAATTCCTGCATTTTCCGCTATGTTTTCTACCCAGAAAGTTTCAAAAAAAAAAAGAAAAAAAGGAACAACAACGAAATTTAATACACTTTAGATTGTCGTCTGCAACTCCTTTCAATTTGGACCAGTCTAAAAGTTGCCGCCTAGTAATGGTTTAAGGCAATTATATTTCTTATGGGTTTTGTTCATTCTTACTAAAGGGTTGGAAAACTATGCCCGAGGACATTTACTCCATTCACACACAATCCCTCCTTTTTACGCATCTTTAGCTTTGGAAATTATTATTGAAAATGAAGAAATTGCTTATATCAAGCAATTTCTTCATTATCCACAATGTTATTTATCCAAAAAGACGAAAAAAAAAATAATAAATTTCACGAACTTCAAATATACGTCTGTAGGTTCTTTCAATTTGGACCAGTCTAAAATTTTGCTGTTTGTGAATGGGTCAAGTCTATTCGTATGACTATGCAGGCAAGAGTTTCGTTTGAAGGATTACGTCCAATATACAGTACTAGAAACAACTCTGACATGATTACCCATAATTGTAGAGGATTTCAAACTTTACTCTTGATTTTGTTTCTGACTTCGGAGTCCTGCGTATATAGCACTGGTTAGGAGGCTGGACTCTTTCCTCGGGAGAGTTGGATGTCGAAGAACTGAATCCTGTTTTGTTACATAGGTCCGTCACTTAACAAGACATGGATGTTCTTTGCCATATTATTTTAGCTGACAGATTGTTCACCAAACCACATAAAACTTGATATCAAATGCAAGCTGATCTTTTTTATAAACACACCATAAAGTGGTAGATTATGACAATATAAACCCTTTCCCGTTTTTGAAAATTTTAGACTAGTTCAAATTGAAAGAGTTGCAGACGACAATGAAAACTGGATGCTATTTGAATTGAAATCCTATATGGTAGAAAATATTGTGGAAAAAGGAGAAATTGCTTGTTACAAGCAATTTCTTCTTTTTCCACAATGTTTTCTCGAGTATAAAATCACAGGAATGTAAAATCTCGTATTTGAACGGGAAAGGGTTAAAACAGGTTACACCTTTCGATTTTATCTAGTATGTTTTAATTTTTTTAGGCGTAGCAATCATAGGGCCATGTCTATTTTGGTTGATATATATATATCAAGATTGATTGACGATTTTCATCAGAATTTATATGGTTACCTTAATAATAGTACTGTTTTGCTTACTTATAAATTTTTGAAATCTCACAGTGACATTGATAAGTATTTGAATTTGTTACCTTATAAGTGGTTTACTCACATTGCTAAATTACGGCTTTCGTCACATTGTCTTAGAATAGAATCAGGAAGACATGGAATCAATAGAATAGAAAGAAATCAAAGAGTATGTCAAGTGTGCAACGCAAATGAAATAGAAGACGAGTTTCATTTTCTTTTCATTTGTGATGCATACACTGACTTACGCAGAAATTATCTCAAAAGAAAATATTATACCCGACCAAATATGCACAAGCTTATATTGCTGTTTAATAACTCAAGTAAAAACATTTTAATTGATTTGGCAAAGTTTATAAAAGAGGCTTTCATCCGAAGAAATGGTATTTTGAATGATATACAGACCGTATAATTACATCATATACAGCTCCAAAATATCTTATTTGTCATCTGCTTCTCTTCCATATACATCATACTGTATTTGTTGTATTTTTCTTGGCTTATTTGATCACGTGTTGCTTTTGTTTGTTTATACTTATTGTTGTTTGACAAGAAACTGTAAAGTTTACGTCAATAAAATTATCTTATCTTATATAAATGACAGTTACCAATTGACCAATAGCGGCTGTCAAAGTTGACAAATGACCGATAGTGGCTGTCAATCAAATAACCACTCGACCAATCAAATCGTTATTGATTTTGAGCTCCGACATTTGCTGCCATTTTTGTTGGTTTGTTGACTTAAACATGGTAACTACAGCTTTTTAAAGCAGTAGTTACGACTTTAGGTCGTCAACTATTCTACTTTTGTTGCGTTCTACTGGCCATAAATTTGGCAAAATAACGCCGTTTAGAATTGAAGCGGGACTTCCTATTGGAGTCGATGGGCGTGGCAAACGGCCTTAGTGGGAGGGGCAAGTCAATTAACCATCTTTACTTCATGCCACAGAGAGGCCTCTTCCGAATAGCTGCAAAAAAAATCTTTGACGTTTTAACTTTTATGACACCGCACGAAATATTGTCACGAAAACAACAAATCAAAATAACAGATGTATCAGATCTCTTAAACAAGGTTTGTTTTCCTCCAAAGAATAATTCTCTCGCGTTAAAACTGGTACGGAATACTAAAGCGGCCACCAAAATCTCGCATCTATGTACACGGGACATTTTAAAAATACACCTTGTTTGTACATTAATCTTTTTTTAAAACATTCGCGAGAATACTGGGCGATATTTAAAATCCCTTAATGTCGAAAGTCCATCTTACATTGTCAAATCAAACGTCAGTCAATTGTGACCATATATATATATATGTTTATGATCGCTTGCGACTACAGTACACGATTTGAAATTTACATCGACACGAGCGATGTTAAAAGACGGGTGTTTCTTTTAAGTTTGGGCGCTCAAAAATTGAGGGTGCAATCGTAAAGCTACGCCTAAGTTTTTGTGTGCACGTATTAATTCCATAGATGCATCTGCACTATGGATGCACGCATCTTTTATGTTTCCAAGGATTAAATAGTACTTCTAACCCAAACGGTACACCATAGAAAACCGTTTATTTCAGAACGTTTCCGCTCACACAACCGTTGATTATGTACGATAACGCCCATTGTAGTTCAAGCCAACAATTGGATTATTGTCACTGTGGCTGACAAGGTCAATTGTATGGTTGATTAATCGCCGAATTGCCATTGACCCCAGTCGTATCTCTCCGTCGCATTTTAAACCTTTCCCTAACAATCATTGGTGTCACCTAAATCAGTGATAAGACGTACTTGTCAATTCTTTTGAGCCGAGGAAACAACTGCTAGAATCTTACAGTTGGTGATACATTCAATATTATTATCATCATCATTATCATAACGTTGACTGTCCGCAATTATTTGGCAAATCATAATTCTATTAGCCCACAACCACACGGAACATTGCATTTATTAGAGTCAAATATATTGCTTGCATTCCTAATCGGATGACAAAGTCTACACTATCGTATTCGGTTTGTAAAGTTTTAACCCTTGGAGGAATCGAATTCTAGGTCCTAGATCTTATTTTAACTTCGGTTGCCATACTTCGGACCTTTTTTGAAATTATGGTTGATAGAGCCACCCGTGTGACGTAAGGACCAGATCAATATTTTCTGTTCTTTTTTTGTGTTTTCGTGTTAAAGGGAGGTATCGATGTTTCTGAAACATAGATAAGAAATAAGTGTCAATCGCCTAAAATACGGACGTTTGTTACTTCAACTTGAGTCAGGTACTGTCTACGCGGTAATCTGATAGGCTTAAAGAGGTTTTTGTTGTTGTTATATAGGAAAGGTTCTGCGGGTTTCCAGGTTATTTTTAGGTATCACGGAATTTGGTTATCGATACCGCATGACTTCATTTGTGCGTGACCGAAAGTTAACGGAAGGTAAGAAATCGACAAGCGAAACAATCAGTGTCCTAAAGTTTGTCTCACCAAATGGTAAGCGCAAAACTATGGTAAGTGTCTATGTTTTTATTAACGCTTATGGTAGTTTTGGACTGATCTTTACAGAATTGAAAACCGGCTAGCGAACATAACTCCTGATGACGTAACGATGACGTTGGCTTGGGCAAATTCAAACGGAACACGGGATTCCAACGGTTATACGCACCGCGTGAATGACCCGATATTCTTCGCAACTGTCTCGGCTTAAATTTAAAAATAGATTAACACCCTACGTAGACTATTAGGGAAATGCCCTTGTTTATTCCAATAAACGGCCTCTAATTTTATCAAAACTACTTGCAGAATATTGCATTAAAATAGTATACGAGAAGGAGTAAGTAATCAAAATCCGTGACATGAAAAAAAAATAAAAAATCTATACCTACCTTTAGGATCATTATTTTAACCCTTTCCTGTTTTACAAAATTTCAAACTTCTCCAAGTTAAAATGTTTTGCAGACGACAATATAAAGTGCATTTTTTTTTTTTTTTGAAAAATAACCATTCAGTAGGTTACATTTTTCTAACATGATACCGACCAAAATCAGACAAAATAACGCCCGCTAAAGTCGAATTGGAACTTCACGTCTGAGTCAGAAGGCGTGGCCTGAAGTGTCGGTAGGCGGGGCCAGTGGTCCATCAATTTGAGTCATACTAAACTTCCGACAGGCTAATTACATAATTTCGGCCCGTGTAGATTGTCTTGATTTGTTCATTAACCGATGAATGACCGTTGTAATTCATCCCGTAAATTAGGTTACGGTCGATTGTGTGGGTCAATCGTATTGCTACAACGAAGTTAGCAGAACGTTATAGGATTTATCGGTGATTTGACCATGTCTAGGTTTCCATTCTCTGTGATACTTTTATGGGGAATAATACAAATCAAATACAAAATACCAATCCGAAATATTCGAACTATTTACGGTTTTCTGTATGAAGACTATTTATGATTGACGTCTAAACAAACGCCATTATTTTCCAACGTTTAGAACATCCAGTGGGATCTTACTACTGGTAGAGAAAAAGTAGTTCCAAATTAACGCCAATTTTTCCTTCGTGTCCGTAAACCAATTGCGTATTTAAAAAGAGTGTGTTGCGAGAATTCAATAAAGTTCATACATAAAAAAAACAAACTTACTTTTATTTATACAATTATATAATTAACCCCTGCCATGCTGAATTAAATCATCGTTCAGAATTGCATCAGAGTCAAAAAAGGCTGAAAGCACTGGAAGTACTAGTTGTGGATCAGTTTTTCTTACAAGAATTTATTTCATAAACAAATTAGACTTGAAATGGATAAATAGGTGGTATAGACTATGATCAGACTGCACATATGTGCAGGCTGGTCTTTGTCTATACTTCCTGCCAAAAAAAGGAATATTCCGGGTTCAGCATGATAAGGGGTAAATCACACTGTATCCAGTTTCGTCCTAGTAGAAATTATAACAAGTAACTTGGAGCCCTACATCTCACTTCGGTTCGCAGATTGGGTCCTAGAAGTTGCGATTCGTTTCGCTAACCAATTATGGGATTCAAAATCAACATTTTTTAATTTTTTTGATTCAAAATGGCCGGGTTTAAACAGGCGGGGTCATTTTCGCTCTTCACCAAAATGACGATTTAAAGTGATTTGAATTGGAAATTGTCTACAAATTTGTGCACAGTTCTAGCATATTAGTTTTTGCTTCATATCACGTATTTGGATCTTGAACTTTTGGACTTATAGTGACTTTATTCGCATTTTTGTGATATTCCTTTGTCTTCTGTTGTGTATTAAAACTTTCGATGGTGAGCACTTTTCAAGTTGTGTAATGTAAAGTTGTAGGGATTAACGGGTAACCCTAATTATGGAGGGGCTTACACCTGTGCACTCAACTCAAACCTATGACACGGAACAATTTATCCAGCACACCCAGCTCACTCCGGCACAGAGACGAAAGCCGTCTGAAGATGGAACCTATGAGCTTGACAGCTCTCAAACTTGTGTAAAACAAGTATACGTATCTATGCATGAAAGAATACCTGTAACTCCAGATAATGCCGAGGATTTGTTTAATGAAATATGCAGATCAGATTCGCCACCGGAAAATACGAACTGGCCATTGTTGGATAAAGTACACGATTTGTATCGCAAGTCGACTAAAATGGATTTTATATCTGAAATTATAATCGAGGCTGATTCTCGCGAGGACCGTCTGGAAGAGATCAGAGGTACGTTATTTAAGTCTTGTCAAGATGTCAGAGCGTATCCCTTCCCCAAGGACGCAGAGTTAAAACGTAGGAAGAAGACTACGAGTGGTAAGAGTGTTTCGCATAAACTTGCTTATGATATTTACACTCTAGCATCGGCTATTGAGAACAATTCCTACGACAGTTTGAAGGATTTACTGAATTTACCCAGAACTATCAGTAAAAGTGATTTAAATGCGTCCATGTCGGATAGTCAAGTTAATGTATGTGTACAGCAAATAAATCTGCTACAGAGTCAGTTGGCAAAATGTCAGTCAGATATCGTTGCTTTGAAACAGGATCGGGTTGATTCAAAAACTGCTCTTGATAGTGAACTAATGGCAATTCGCTCAGAAATAAACAAAGTGAAAAGAGAGACTACGGATGAAATGCGTAAACTGAGAATTGATATCCAAAGAATTGAAGACGAAAAATCTTCTGGTTTAACAAGTGTGAAAACCCATATGAAACTTGTGTCTGAGGATATTAGACAGAATAAGGAGAAATGTGATACAAAAATAAGTGATATCCTTGAAAGAATCACGCAAGTCTCAAAAATTAATGACCGTCAGTTTGGCAGAATTGAGTCGAAGTTGGTAGATTTGTGTAAGAATTTTAAGACATTAGGAGATAAGGTTAATTCTGTGGATACCGTGAGTCAGTCGCATCCTGTAGGTCCAGATCAGTCGGCTGAATGCTCGTCTAATGTCCCGTCGTATAGTGGTACCGTTATTAATGTGCCATTTACCGTTGCTTGTCCGCAACGTCAGAGTGACCACGTGATTATTACCACTAGGCCAGACGAGTCACGTGCTGGTCTGTCTGTACCATTGTCGGAGCAAGGACTAGCGGCTCCGTTAGATCGTGATGAGAGCCAATCTTGTGCTAAAGTGGACAATGTTTATACAGTGGGCAGTCAAAGCGGGGTCGCACGTATCCCCGATCAAAGATCAGAATCGATCCCCGTGCAAAAGAAGATACCAGTGCGCATCTCGAATAATACTACGTCACAGTCGGGTATACAAAAACGCGATAATCGCGATAACATGCATGTAAGACGAGACACACACATAAGTAAACAAGCCGTTGGGACACGCAATGGGCAAAAAGGCGAAAAAGATAATGATTGTGTTATTGATGATGATGATGACGATTTTATCGAATGTGTAAGAAAGAAGACTAAACGCTTCTACTTAGGTGGATTTAAATCTTCCATTAATATTGTGAAGTTAAAAAACTATGTCAAGAATAGAGGATTGAAAGCTACAATGGTTCGTGTATTCCCACAAAGAAATTCGCGATTTGTAGTAGTTAGGCTCAATGTTGAAGCACCGAATTCTAGTAAAATGACTGAACCGGGCTTTTGGCCCAAGGGTGTTATATGTAGACCTTGGCTATCCAAGAATAGCTACCTAAAAACAATACAAAACAAAGGTAGAGATAGAGACAATGATGATAATGATGATAATGATGACGATTTGTCAAAAGATGTTGCCAACAACAACAACAGCAGTAGGTCTTACGGTGGTAGACATTACCCTCGCAAAGATACTCAGCACGATAGGCGTGGTCGTGATGATTATCGCTGTGGCTATGGTAGTGACCGTAACTACAGCGGTGATCACAACAACTTGCCTACAACACAGGGTCAAACTACAGACTATTATCAAGGTCAATCTCACGAGTATCAAGGTCACTGGTGTCAAGGTCAGATCGGTGGAATAGATCATTAGCCGGTCGAATAGTTATTACATAATGTCTATCAGAATACTTTGGATAACTGTCTACATTTTGTCATTTATTATTATGTCAGGCAATTTTGTATCATTTAATATTTGTTCTTGGAATGCGACAGGTATCATGTCGAGTGCGTATTACCTGAGTAACATGCTTGAAAATGAATCTATTGATATATGCGGCTTATCAGAGCATTGGCTCCGTCCGTCTGAGTCCCATTTTCTGAATAGCATACACCCAGACTATAACGGCGTGGGTGTATGCGATTTAGATCTTAGTATCCACAGCAATAGAAAAGTTGGTAAAGGAGGTGTCGCTATCATATGGAGAAAGGGATTAAATGATCTTATAACCCCCTTATCCATTGACAACGACAGGATAATTGGCATTCAACTACAGACTTCACGTGATACCTTCACATATATTATACAGGTCTATCTTCCTAGTCGCAATCATACCATTGCAAAATTTCGAGATTATTTAGAACAGCTGTTTGATTTGATTAGTCTTTATTCGCCTTTAGGGCATGTAATTTTGATGGGCGATTTCAATGCCCATTTAAATGGGAAAACATTTATCAAGCAAATTGATGGGAGGGGTAATGCGCTTAGCGAAATTGCTTCTCTCTTCAACATGTTTATAGTAACCACGTCAAATAAGTGCACTGGTGCTGAAACGAGCTATGTAGCCCATGACAATGTCTACAACACGTTGATAGACCATATCATTGTTTCTAATAATTTGTCTGAAAATGTACATTCATGTCACATTCTTGATGACAATTGCCTCAATGTTTCGTCACATCGACCGATCAAATTAAGGATTACCCTTCATACAATAGTATATACCGATACAACCTTTAATAGAATTAAACCCATTAAATGGTCGGCGGTTACAAAACTGCAACGTTTGCACTACGAATGTATAATTCATGATCGTCTCAAAAACGGTGTTGATCAGTTACCGGTAGGCGACGAGCGCTGTTTTATTGACGATTTGTATAACTGTATTGTTACAACTATTAATCATTGTTCAGAGCAATGTTTTCCATCTTCGCATTATCGTCCTTACTTGAAACCATATTGGTCTGCCTGCCTCAAGCGTAGCCATGCGTTTATGAGATCAAAACGCAGGGCTTGGCCCGAAGCGGGCAGACCGAACGGCATCGATTTTGCTGAATATAGAGAGTATAAGATTGCCAAAAGCGATTTCCGTCGAAATCATAGAAATATAGCTCAATCATACTTAGAGCAGGTAAATGCCGATATTGATAGCGCCGCTGGCTTAGATTGTGCTATGTTCTGGAGATTATTCAATGCTCGTAGGAATAGTTGTCACTCAAATACTGCTGATGCTATTAAATTTGATGGGACTGTATTTCGTTCACCCGATCTGATTTGTTCTGAATGGGGCCGATACTTTTCACAGCTTTACTCTGATACAGACCACGAATCGTATGATTCGTTTCATTATGAATTAGTCACTAATCGAGTTAAACTGTTGAAGGATGAGTCCATTTTACCAGATGGGGATCATATATCCCAAACCGAAGTACACTCCGCAATCATTTCATTGAAAAGTGGTAAAATGTGCGGTCTTGACAATGTCTACAACGAACATATATCATATGGTGGAGTTATGCTTGAACATTATTTAACACTTTTGCTCAACTTAATGTATTGCTATAGTTATGTCCCTTTGCAATTGAAACAGGGCTTGATCATTACCCTTCACAAAGGGGGAGGCAAAGCTAAGAATGAACCGTCAAGTTATAGAGCAATAACACTTTCATCGTCTGTTCTAAAACTTTATGAGAAAGTTTTGCTTAATCGCTTAAAAATGGCCATTGTACGACCAATTCACCCCTTGCAAGGAGGGTTTCAAAACGGTATGGGCAGTGCAATGACATCAATTATTCTCACTGAGAGCGTCCAATATTGTTTGGAAAAGGGTAGTAAACTGTTTGCTTGTTTTCTAGACGCCCGACAAGCATTTGATCGTGTCTGGCACGATGGCCTATTTTACAAACTAAAAGAGCTGGGTGTCCCGTCTAAACTTTTGAAAACCGTTATTGAAATGCATCAAGGTATGTACAGCCGAGTCGTTTATAATGGCCATGTTTCGGATTGGTTCCCGGTCTTACAGGGCACCAGACAGGGCGGGGTCCCCATTTCTCTATCTCGTCTTTATTGACGATTTAATCCATCAACTTGCCAATAGTCAATTAGGTCTTCAAATTGAAGGCATAAGTTTATGTGCCCCGTCGTTTGCAGACGACATGACGCTTTTATCTTTGTCAAGTACGTCGTTGCAGGACATGTTAGATATTTGCTTCAATTTTTCGCGCCTTTGGCGTTTTCAATATAATGGTAGCAAGTGTGCAGTTGTTACCTTTAATGAATCGAAAATATCTTTTTCGCGTAGTAATCGCTGTTTCGTTATAGGCAATGATATAATTGTAGAAAAAGATGAATTCGTTCACTTAGGCATCTTTTGTAATAAATATAATAATAATACTTCAACAGTAAAAAAGTTAGACCGTAAACTTAGAGGCACATTTTATGGGCTTATCAAAAACGGACTCCATCGAAATGGACTTAATCCTTTGACCAGTCTTAAGATTTATAGATCTATAGTAATTCCAAGGGCCTTATTTGGGACAGAGCTTTTACATTCCCTCTCTGGCCGAGATATGTTGACCTTAGAAAGGTCGCACAGATTATGTTTGAAACAGATCCAAGGTCTCAATATTAGATCAAGATCGGATATTGTTTTAGGTATGATCAGTGCTTTACCTATTGAAGCCGAAATTGAACAGAAAAAGCTTACTTTCTTTGGTCAGCTGTGTCGATTAGAGAGGGATTGTGCGACAAAGTCACTTTTTCTTTTCAGACTTTGCACATTCCAAAATCAAGTTCAATCCGGGTTCATACAGGATGTAAATGTGTTGTTGAGTAAATACGGTTTAACAGAGTATATGGATGTCTTTCTATCTAATGGAACATTTCCAAATAAGGCCTTTTGGAAAAAGCTTACGTATACAAAAATTTGTAATTTTTATATTAATGAATGGAACTTAAGGACGTCTACGGAAGAGTTTAGACTCTACAGACTTATTCAACCAAATTTCTATGACTGTTCAGTATGGCGCTATGCTGAAAAATATCCCAACATGCTGCGAGTCTGCTTTTCCGTCTCTCAGTTGATTGCATATATTGCACTTACAAATCGTGTCTGCACGCGGTGTAATCGCAATGATATTCAAACAAGCTTAGCAGAACATATAATCACCACTTGTGTTCTAACACAGTCTTGCAAATCTACATTTTTAAACAGTATCTTAGTAGAATTTGGACAAAATGTTTCTAACGTGCTTCGTTCGATTAGTCATACTGAATTTGTTGAGGCTATTTTTGGTCAAAACCAGAGAGTTTCTACTGTTTTAGGTGAAACCCATCCATTGTTCTGTTATAGAGCAGCAATGTTTCTCCATCGTATTTGGTGTGTTTACGGGTATTCGGTGTAGCTTTGAAAACTGTATCTGCGATGGGTCTTATAGATATATTTCATACTTCTACAATAGTAAATCCTCACATTTTTCACTGATGTATATGTTCACATGTTGCATGTCGCTGATTTATAGCTATTTTAGAGCCAAACTGTTGTATGTATAGATATAGCTACTTTTGCTCTCTTCGTGGGCATTGCACGCACGAGAAGTATGCACGTTTGTTGTTTATACTATGTTGACAACAGATGTGCATACAGTGTCTCATCTTCATCTTTCTACTGCACTGAGTACTGCAATGAGACCACATGCGTACATATAAACCTTACAGTAATAATTACGCTCCTTCTCAAACTTTAATCTTTCGTTTTGTTAAAGTATGAACATAGGGAGTCGTAATGACTTTCGATATTTAAAAAAAAATCTCAAACATTAAACTTGTATATATGTTGCTTATAATTTGTTTGTAAATTCTAATTGAAATGTATAGCCATCTATCTTCTTCTCTGTTTGTTGTCTTTCTCACTCAGTCTGTCTGTCTGTCCGCCTGTCTGTCATCCATCTCTATCTCTTCCCCTTTCTCTTTTGATGCCTTAAACTTTCTGTATGTTCGTTTCACCTATCACGTATTGTAATTATGTTTGCTGTTATTTATGTACAATGCTTGTAATTGATTAATATAAATCTTCAATATTGGAGGAAATAAAGATATAATGTTTTAGGTTTGTTCAAATAGGTGCCATGGATGGTTTTGGGGAAGGAAATAGCTCTCCTTTGTCTAACAATTACGAAAATTTAGTTTCGAACATTTTTCAATTACTCTCAGAAAACAGTAAGGGGAAATAGGGACATTAAGACGAACAGCATTAAAATATTCTTTCGGTGCAAGTATATCGTTATACAGAATGCATGTGCTTATTCGTCCGATACTTTTTTTTTATCAAATAAGCCTTAAAACAAAAAGGAAAACGATGTAGCAATTTGCATTTACTAAGGCTCAATGAATTTCATAAAAAATCAGGTCATGCGGCCGAGTTCCATTAACTTCACATTTTACAGTCATTCAAAATAGATGTGTAGTATATTCTAACAATAAATTAGATTGATTCCTCCTCACGTGTTTTCACACTTGAACGAATATAATACAGATTTGTATTCAGTTAATTCCTTTACATAAGAAATAAAGTTCTAAAGTGTAATGTGATTAACTTTGATAAGTAATTACGAGTAAAACTTTCTAAAGAGTTGTTGTATTTCACTTGATAACATTCACACTCATGTATGAATACGCGAAGGGCATTTATACAGTTTGATTAGATTTTTTCGTTTCATACCTACACGAAAACAAAAAAAAGTATTCTCTTGAACATCTCTTAAATAACCCCTACGTCTGCAGTACCGTTTGTGTGAAATATCGACGAAATTCCATTAAGTCATATATTGATATGAATATCCCAGACATGCTGTCATATATTGTTTATCTAAATCTCGTATCTTATCCATTTAGTAATGAAAAAATGTCTTAAAACTTGAAAATACAAGACAAAAATATTGTTTTTCCTACTCGGAATGCAATAACTTACCAAGGAATTTTGACGGCGCCATAAAACGGATACTAGCGTGAAATATACAGTATGCTTTTTAGCTAGCAAAGCGTCTACTTTGACAGCTTAAGTTAACAAAGTTTTGAGGTCTTCTCAAAGTTCAAACGAGTGCAACCTGCCACTGGAGGCTAAAGCACTAAATCCACCGAATGTCTACACACAAAAAAGTAGTTCTTGTGTATACTCGAGCTTGTTGTGTTCCAATGACTGGCCATACGAATTAACTTTCTGCAAATTGTAGAGAACACCTTCAAATGCGTGATATAAACCCATTCCCATTCAATCCCGCTTTTTAAGAATTCACCAAAAAGGATTTGGAAAACATTGTGGACTCTGAAAAATTGCTTGTAACAAGCGATTTCTTCGGTGTCCACGATGTTTTATAACCTCCAAGAGGCAAAGAAGATTACATAACAAAACAAAGCTTTGCTAGCTTACAGTACTTTCAGTACTTTGTTTTCGTCGTTCTGCAATGTTAAAAAGAAACTTTACATAGCATATTGATAATTCGCATTCTCTTTAGATATTACCTGTGAAGCATTATTCGTTTTTACCACAAATTGGACGATTATTTTCACACGTAGTTACTTTTCAAGATTTTGTAGATACATGTTATTTTGTGTTTTTATCCCCAAAAGGCGAACAAATTGACGAAATGCATAAGCCGACGGCGAAAAAATACAACTTGGCGAAGATCATCCTCACGAGTGAAGGGATATCGAGATCATTTTTTTCTATAATTTCGTTAAATAAGTAGAGGTTCGCCGCTCTTGATACGACAAGATGGGCGAAGATCGATTTGGGTCCACGTTCACATTTTATATGATAAAAATTTAGAATTGTATAGCTTATGAAAAGAGAACAATTCTTAAGCGACAGATAGACGCGAATTAGTTACAACAAAGTCGCCATTTTTGTTGGGTCTTTTTTTTTTTTTTGGTGGTAAGTTTTTCGGGTTGCTGGCGATACTGTTCTAAGTGGTTATACTTTGAATATACACTTAGAACAGTATCGCAATTAACGCTCGATATGTGATCTGTCAAAGGATGAGGGATCTCCTGGAAAGTTCGAATAGTGTCGACCCCGTTCACACTGAGCCGATGGCACAGGCTGACCACGGTCGATTTTATTCTCGTCTTCAACATTTCTTGAGACCAAAATGGTCATTCTACCTTACAAAACGTGTTGTTCTTTTTTTCCTCTCTTAGATCTTTCTCTTCGTTTGACATCTGCAGCAACCGATCCCCTTTATAAATACTTATTTTCTATGTGGATTTCTTCGCCCTAAAGATGGTTTGTACCTGTATTTCTCTGACGTTCTCTATCCGAGAATCATAGAACAGTACAGACAATGTATTTCATTACGCGCCTATAAATATGTCTAGCAGATGTCATAGCACAGGTGGTAGCGCGTCGGACTCCTAATAACAGGATCCCGGGTCGTTCCCCGATCGCGGCACATATCTTTTCCGACATCTGTCTCCCACCAATGGGTGGATAATAGTAAACCTAAGTGGGATGAGAAACTGGAGGCTCGGAAAGAATGTAGTGGGAAATACTGAAATAGTGTCAAAAGAAACATTAACCCCCATTCAATTAATCTCTTACACGACCACGTTTTCGTCGTTCCAGGAGTTGTTCGTTAAATATAAGATTAACCGTAATCAATTAATTCTTGGAGTTATAAATGTTCTATTGCAACATTCCAACAGGAGATTGTCAGAAATATTTTACGAAAACTAATCTAAGGATCTCTGGCATATTGTCAGTCGTTGTTTGTTCAAAACTGATAAACTATCATTGATTATTTCATCTTTAATTGTTATTTTATGTGTACCAAGGGAAATAATTTTGCGTCTGCACAAAGTCGCGTTAGTAACAAATTCTTACAAACGCATCTCTTTTCTGTGTTAGCTCGCCTGAGCAGGAAGTATTAGATGAGCTGGTGTAGTCAGCAATCGTCTATCGTCAGCCAATCCGATTGTCCGTCCGTCCGCCCATGATCTTTGAACGTCTCATCCTCCAAAACTAGTAAGCTAAGTAAGCATTAACATAACCCCATCCTTTTCAGTCCCTTGTTTTTACATCCCCGTGATGTTACTATTGAGAAAACATTGCAGATAAAGAAGAAATTGCTTGTGACAGGCAAATTGTTCTTTTTCAACAATATTGTCTACCCTATTGAATGGTTATTTTCCAAACAGTATCCACTTAACAATTTTTTTCCACTTTAAACGTTCGTCTGCAAAACCTTTGAATTTGAACAGTTCCGAAATTTTGAAATCCAGGACAGGGTTAAAGGGGGTACCTTTTCCTTAAGAACTAAAGTCGTGAAAAATATTCCGATATTAGTTGCTTTTTGTATGATATCACTTGCTGGTCCTCTACATTAAGTCGTTGGTATAATGCCCTGGGCGCGCTTTTAGCTCCTCACGGATGAACTTATTTTACATTCATGCAGACACATAGACTACAATCTTGAATAAGATCTTACAAACCAAATGCGTTGAGATCTGTTATTCGATATGTGACATCGCATGTTGACCATCTACATTAGTCTATGATGTCAAAGTGTCGATATAATGCATTTCGGCGTCATTTCAGTTATCCCTGGTGTAACATATTTTATACAGAAAGGGAGGAACTATCTTAAACTATTCCCCTGGAACACCATGAGGGTTGTATATTTGATATTTGAGCCCATTCGTGACATTTCCAACCATTACACATGTGCGCTATCTTAAGACTCTATCTTAAGAGTCTTTACTCTGCGCTCTGTAGATAGATACTGACCCAAAGCTTCTTTAAACAATCTAATTGTCCCAAATGGCTGCCTAGGGTGCTCAATGTGTGCGAGTCACACACATTCGAAATGGTTTGAAATGTCACGCATAGGCTCATTTTACATTTGGAATCAGTTTGTGGCCCTCTACACTAAATAATAGATTATCCCTCTTGGGTCAAAATTAAACTTAATTCGCATGTTGTCTGTCCAGTAAAATGTAACAAAGGGTTTGATGGTTTGTTTGCGATGGAAACGACGTAACTACAGCTTCAATACGCTTTAGTTACCAAATTTTATTCGGCAAACCAACACAGAGGTACAGAGGTTTCATGTTATGCGTTTTACATGTCTTAGTTGCTCTCTACTTTAGTTGTTGCACTAGGTTTTACCTGACCGACAAAAATGCTTCACATAAATGGCGGCCAATATCGGGGTTCAAATCTAACTTCAAGTGTATATGAATAATTTCATTGGTTGACTGGATATTTGACTGACAGCTACGATTGGCCATTTGTGTACTCTTTCGTTTGTTCGATCAGGATTCTTTTTTTTATATATATATAAAAGCCGCACTTTTGTATCAAGACCTATTTTAAGATGTAAGCTCCACTAGCAATGTTGTTAAAGCACCCGACTTTAAGCCTCGAGGTTGCGGGTTCGATCCCTGGACTGACTAAACTTATCGTCCTTAGGATGAGACATTAATCCGAAGCCCCTGTGACGGTGCTATCTACCGAGAATGTTTAATTAACCACACATGGCTGTAAGCATTCGTCCTGTACCCTTGCACTATCCGCAGTAACATGGGGTCGTCGCTCAAAAGGGCATGTGCTACGGTAGTGACGGACTAATAACGGAAATATAAGGCATATTCAGTTTCGTAGAGCCATTTTGACTGACGTTTGTAATTATACAATTTGACATAGCTGAACATTGCTTCACAGATTGTGTTAATTTCTCTAT
Source organism: Fragum fragum (assembly GCA_946902895.1). Taxonomy (NCBI): domain Eukaryota; kingdom Metazoa; phylum Mollusca; class Bivalvia; order Cardiida; family Cardiidae; genus Fragum; species Fragum fragum. The sequence goes on along the minus strand of OX336383.1, from coordinate 10,736,056 downwards.
CGTGGTATTGCGGGAGAAATTCCGTTCAGTGAATGTTGTCTGCTGTAGTTTGACAACTTCATTATATGAGCACATGCGTGACATTTCCAACCATTACATATGTGCGCCAAGTTAAGACTCAGATCATCCTGTGGATCTGCACAGTCTGATCAGAGTCTTCACTCTGCGCTCTGTAGAAAGATACTGACCCAAAGCTTCTTTAACAATCAGCGAATATTCTAATTGTCCCGAATGGCTGTCCAGAGTGCTCAATGTTTGCGAGTCACGCACATGCGAAATGGTTGGCAATGTCACGCATAGGCTCATATGTAATTTGATTGATCCCAGGTGTCAATCAAAAATCGAAAGATCGACCAAATCATTCGTTTTTACACCGTTAGTGAACTTTGAACTCCGACATTAAAAAGAGTATGTGTTAGTTTTGCGACTTAAACGAACATAAATAAGATTTAGGTCGACCACAAACCATTTTACCATTATCTATCATGTTACTGACCAAAAATGTTGCAAAATAAGGCCTTTTAGTATATGAATTGAACTTCCTGTCGGAGTTCCTGTCGAAGTTCAGAGGCCGTGACCAGAGATCTGTCGTTTATGTGGAGTTAAACACTAGAAGGGGATCATCAAAATATTTCCGATGATAAATTAGGGACGTTTGTATGACTCCGCTTCAAAAAGAGTGGCGCATTGTTTATCTACTCTGCTTGTACTGGTCTAATTTCTGGCCCCGCCGACTTACTCTATTTGATATACCCATCGACTCCAACAGTAAGTCACGATTCGATTTCAAACGGCTTTATGTTGCAAATCTTATGGCCAGTAGTATTTAACAAAAGGGTAGAGCAGTTGGTTTGGCGACCTGAACGTCGCCGAACCAACAATAACAAAAATTGGCGGCCAACGTACGAGTTATAAACTCATTTCTGGTCTAAATGAAGGATTTAATTGGTCGAATCGTTATTTGGTTGACAACCGCGATTGGTCAAATGCATTAAGTGAGCTGCGATACTCATAGATATGTAGCGAGATTGTATCGGAGCCAAATCTTATTAGGGTAACACGGTCTAGGGTCAAGTCCAAATATAAACAAACCAGAAAATGAAAGTTGAATGTGAAAACAAAATACTTGACTTGCTGAACCCGGAATAGTCCTGTATAGGCAGGAGCTAAAGATCGGCCTGCACATATGTGCAGTCTGATCTTAGTCAGCATCACCTGTTGGTCCTTGGTAAGCTAGAGTTGTTTTATAGAATCAATTGTCAATAAAGGTATTGACCGGCAATGTTTGATTCCAGTCCTTTCAGCCCTTT
>OX336383.1:10578063-10734546 GCA_946902895.1 Fragum fragum | reverse complement strand
CTTTTAACTGGTGTGTAAAATTTACCGACGCATCGCCGATCTTAGACCAACCCGATGTTAAATCGGCCTGTATGTTAAATCCGACGTATCGCGGATAAGTAGCCGATTTTATCACCGAATCTACAAAAAAGCTTGTCGGTAACCTATTGTCGACGCGTCAGAGGGTTTATATGACCTAGCATAACTACTCGGTCATTGAGACAGCTAACTTCGCCAAGATCATTTAATTAATGAAGCCGGGCCGCGGTCACAGCGCAGATGCTATCACGTAAGTCTCCTAATCACGGGGTTATTTGCTCGATCCCTTGTCGCTGCGAATATCCTTTCCGACATATGGCTCCCGTCAATAGGTGCATAATCGTAAACCTAAGTGGGATAGCAGCTGGAGGCTAGGAAAGGATGATGTGGTAGTACTCATGAGAGAAATACCAGGAATCCTTTGTTAGGTGCTCCAGCCGGCTCGACATGACTGAAATACTGTTAAAAGTGGCGTTAAAACCCATTCAATCAATCAACCCTGTATAGTAGTGCATAAGGGGTTTATACTGCCTTGTCGTACAAGCTAGCATTTGTGGGGATCTGGTAGAGCAGTTGGTTCGGGACAGAGAGATCCCTGGTTCGAATCCAAACGGTGTCGAACATTAATTTGCGGGTTTCATTGCTACATACTATTGCATGGCTTACCTTTTTTCTCCACACCTCAAATCGACTTAATTCGATCATAAAGCATCTCATTCTTCTTTAATCTTTTCTAGGTTAACCCCTGTTCTTATGTCAAAGTGATTTCATAATTGAGAAAATATTGTGGAAAAAGAAAAAATTGTTTGTAACAAGCAATTTCTTCTTTTTCTAGAATATTGTCTACCCTATCTAAACGGTTATTTTCCTAATTAAATCTAAATCAACTTTAAAATTTCGTCCGCAAAACCCTTGAATTTGGACGGGTCTAAAGTTTTGCAAAGCAGGAAAGGGTTTAAAGAAAGACGACATAACGCTTTTCGCGCTGTATTTAAAAAATAAACCGTTGCTCAAGCTCAAGATTTGGTTTCGAAATTCTTAGCTGTTAGCGGACAACCGTGACACGACCATTTCAAAGACCGCAAGCGTTGAACTTCTTCATAACCGAATAGACCTACGGATATTTGTACGGAAACAAGATAAAGAAACCCATTGTTTAAGACACCCAAATCCGCTAGAACAAGAAACGTTGACCTTCGGTTACCCCTAGAATTAAAAAATATCCGGGGTTAATTAAGGTCTTTATTTATCTATGGTTTTATTTACATTCATTATATTATTATGTATTCATTTTTTTGTCTACTTTCCCCCCTTATCAGCGTTGTTGTTTATATTATGCCTTATGTCAGGGGAGTGAAACACACCATCTTGATAGTTTTGCTATTACACTTGTGAAATTGCATTAGATTGATATTATATTCAACCACTGACTCCACTAGCCACGCCTACTAAACTCCGATAGGAATTCCCAACTCGAATTAAACTACATTTATGGCCAGTTAGGCGAAGCAAAAACGTAAAAATTGTTGATTTGCGATCTAACGTTATAACTACAGCTTGAATAAATTGTAGTTACAACGTTTAAGTCTCCAAACCAATGAAAAAGCTTAACAAAACTGTAAGCTACTGTTGGATTTCAATGGTCATATCTCGAAATATTCCTGCTTTGACAATGGCTTTGGCATGTTTATAGATCAATCAATAGTCGTGCAGTATGATCTTAGCCTACACTACCTGCTCATTGTTGTTGTTGTGAGAGAAATCTTTGAATTTAATATCTATATAATCATGTTAAAGTTTTAAAACATAGTGCAAAGAGGAAAATAATCAGCAGGACAAGGGTTAATAAGATTCCTTTGTATCACAAATACTCGGCTAGGTCTCTAGTTCTAGCTCTCTAGGTCCTTTTCGATTGACAGATAACGTATTCAATAAAATAAAAATCGATTGACAAATGAAATCAAACATTTAATTTCAACTCCAATATTGGTTCACATTTATGAGAAAAATATGTGTGGGTTTGGCGACTGAAATGTCGTAACTACAGATTATTCAAGCAGTAGTTAATTACAACGTTTAGCTCACCATCAAACCATTTCACATTTTGTTAATATGCTACAGACTATGAATTTGGCCATTTAACCCTTTACTGATTTTCAAAATTTTAGACCTATTCAAATTCAAATGTTTTGCAGACGACAATTTAAAGACTATTTTATTTGAAAAATAATGATTCAGTAGGGTAGAAATATTGTGGAAAAAGAAGAAATTGCTTGTCAAAAGCAATTTCTTCTTTTTCCACAATGTTTTCTAAAGTATAAAAACACAAAAACGTAAAAACAAGGGTTTGAACAGGAACGGGTTAATAACGAAGTTCAACTTCCTGTTGGAGCACGGTGGGCGTGGCAAGCGATCCATCAATTGGCGGATCGCGATCGTCTACAAAAAAAATTGATAAGCCAATCAAATAAAACATTTAGACAGGCAGTTAAACTTTTAATCCGACGTTGGTCGACATTTGTGTGAATCATTTTTGTTGGTGTTTGCGACTCGAATGAATCAGAAATTATGACAATTACAGCACCAACAAACCACTATATGTTTTTTGTTACATGTTACTGATCATAACGTTTGTCCATAACTTATGCCGATAAATAAGTCCAACTTCCTGTCGGAGCTGAATGGACGGAATCAGCGATCCATCAAATAACATCCAACAAGGTCGACGCCAATGTCCTATTAGGCCTCTCCGATTACGAGTATCCGCCTCAAGACTTTCCAATTGAAATTAAAGTTCTTCTAGATGAAGTCTAAGCAACATAACACTGTACATATATCATTTAACATTTCTCAAAATTTCTTCAAACACAAGGGTCACGACATTTTCGTCAGGTTTACCAAAACAGTTATTTGGAGGGTTAAGAGTCGTCGACTCACTCATATGGTATAATGTGATATCACACATTCTCAAGTGATTGTTTCAAATCTAAAACGGAAAATGGTGTGTAGTGTTTGGATTAAAGAAAAAGTCCTTTGTTTTTGTAATTTAGTTACCACTGGAATATTAGCTCTTATTGTTAATTCGTGTCTTAAACAGTGTAACTCCAACCTTATCAGTGTATATTTAACGATTTTTTTGAAGTTCGTAATTGTTAAAGTATCGTTGAATAATTTCATGCATTTTAAAAGATTTGCACGGAGATCAGGAATATGGCGTGGGGGGGTGTTTGTGTGTTTGTTTTTTGGATCAAGCCAGTATTATAGTACTTAAGGCTTATTTGTTTCAATGACATATATTATTGAGGAATCGAGAAATATGGTTGATACGAATTCATTTAAGTTCGATTCAGTGAAAAGATCCAGGGTTATAAAGACCTCATCGAGCATAAACTCAGTCCCGCTGTTTTAACATCCCCGAGAGCAGCAAAATGCTTCAGACCTACTACTACAAAATTGTACAGCTTAGTAGACTTGAGATTGCTATTAAGTACTTTGCCGATGCACTTATCTCGGTTACAGCTGGGCTCTAACACGTGACCTTCGGATCACAAGTGAAGCACCTGTACCTCTCTTCCTTATGGGTCTAATGTAAATATGGAGAAAAAGGAGAAAAGAAAATGTTAACTTTTGTCATGCAGTACCCGGAATAGTCATGTTTTAGCAGGAGAAATAGACAAAGATCAGCTTGCACGTATGTGCAGTCTGATCTTTGTTTGCATCTCCTGTTTGTCCAGTTAAAAAAGCCAGAATTATTTCTGAAATCAATTTGTTTAAGAAATGCTAGTTCTTCCAGTGCTTTAAGCCCTTTGATTCCAATACGATTCTGAACAAGGATTTACTTCACCACGACCAGGGTTAATCAACTCGGATGGATTTTAGAATGTTTGTGTCATCTATTTACAAGACGAAAGTTTTGCCCGATATATTTTTTGACAAATATACGAGGCAGCATACAATATCTTTTAGAAACCAGTCCACATACAGAACAGAAAGAGGTTAAATAGCTTGGTATTCATACAAATATTTTCAGCTTTTCCAAAAATAGTTTCTGTGTTGTAGGATCATAAAAGGACACGTAATACATTTTATTATATACCTATAAAAGATATGAATTAAAATCTAGCTATCTAATACTACTAGACAGGAAAAAAAAATCCGTATCTATATATACTGCCCAACTCCCCTTTCGGGTATAAATGGCAGGTATTCGGCGTGTACCAAAAAACCGTATTCGTCAAGTACCGTTAAACGCGGACTTCTTCTTTGTGTATTGACGTTTGGTAATTTCTTCATCATTGTCCAAAAGGTATATAATAAAAAGAATAATACAACAGTGTGTTTTTCTATAATTTCTTTTTATCGCATTCTCGAATCGTGTGTAGGTATTTTTTATTGGATGAGACCGAAGGTCGATTCCAATAAAAAAAAATACCTACACACGGTTCTCGAACACGATAACAACAAATAGAAAATCACTTTGTTGTACTATTCCCTTTGTATAAGGAAGATATGTAAAGAGTTGAGAGAACAAAATTGACAAAGAAACAATATTAAGTTTATATCATCATTTGCGTCTCACTGTGGTTTTTCGAGCAATCAAATCATTGATTTAAACCTATGTTTCAGTATTAAAGGACGCGTGTTTTATTGCAAAGCCCCCACCCTTCCAAAACATAGTGAAACATAGTAAATTTCATTCAATATGTTATTGTAATAAAAATCCTTACTAATAATGGAAATAACAGATTAAGATTGTTAACGTCACAAAATGCGTGATTTAAAATAGAGCACGTGACTTTGAGAAAACAATGGTTATTAGAACGTTGACCTTTTTTGTTGAATCAGGATCTAACTCCCAGATATATATGTAACACCTATCGCCCTAAACATGCGAGTTGAAAATCATTCGTAAAAGGCAGAGAGGGTGAAGGACAATGAAACAAAATCGCAGATATGATTGTTTTCCATTTGTGACGCTAAGCTGCTTATGTGCTTTTTATTTAGCATATCATGTGACCGAGGGGTCGTCACTGCATCGAAATATAACTGCAAAAATTGCAATAATAACTCCTTTTGGGGGACACTTTCGATTTACAAAATCTCAGATTGAACCAGGTATAGAAATAGCAATAAGAAAGATACACAGCGATAAAAGCTACCTTTTCAATGGGATAGAAACAGAGTTTATCGATTCACACTGCCCGGAAAGATACGAATATACCGGCCTCGAACTGGAGGCTTTCAATCTCATCAACGAAAATGAAACGGACTGTTTCATTGGTCCAGTTATAGACTATGGTCTCGCACACATTGCTAGAATCTCGTCCTTCTTGAAATTCCCGGTAATCTCACCCGGTGGATTAGATGTTAATTTCGGAAATGATAAATTGAAATATCCATTCTTTTCGACTCTCGTTCGAATAGGCAGTTCGACCTACAAAACAGCGATCTTCACGCGACTGGTTCTGGCGCAATTTAGATTTGGTAAGATAAAAGTGTTGTGTCAGAAACACCACACGGAGATAGAAATATGCAGTCACTTCTATAATTCAATGGATTACGCTCTTCATCATCACAAAGATCTGGAGTTTGATCTCTATCTTATCCCGAAGGAAGCCGACGTTGGCGAACTCTTACGGACAGAAGTCGGAAATAAATTCGCAGGTAATATTGTCGCTCTACCTATCTTTAAGCCAGATTAGCACCATTAGCCTTTGAAATGCCCCTTTCATCAAACGTATGAATGTTGTTTTATTTGCCATTTTGAACAGTTTTGCAATCATATAACGGTTGCTGGTACACCTAACAATGTTTTTTTTTACCGTTCCTCACACCAGTACAACTGCAACATTCGACCAAGTTCCTGACCCAACATGGGCGCAAAACTTATTCACTCATTGGTAGATGATAAATGATGCCGCGATGACGTTCTCAATGATGCAGGGGTTCGAACAAACGGCCCCAGGATTGAGCGCACAGCGCTACACCGACTGAGGTAACCTGACTCGGTTTATTAACCAAAAAACAAATACAAGTAAATCAACGCATTAACCCATCCCAGACGGCAAAATTTTCGATTGGTGCAAATTGGAAAAGGTTGCTTACGACTCTTTAGAGTTCATGCAATTTTATATATGTATTTTCCGGTTAGAAAACATTTTGTAAAATGAAGAAATTGCTTGGTAAAAGCATTTTTTCTAAAAAAATACACAATATTTTTCAAAATTGTTTTTTTTAGGGACGCCAAAGAAACGTTGTTTTGGGAATTGGAAAAGACATTGTTAGTTTTTGTTGGTTCGTTTAGTTTGTTTGTGTTTTATTTTCTCATGAAGAAATGAAAATTACAACACTGTATGAAGCTATTACAAAAGAGTTTCTCTACATTCTTTTAATTTTATATAATCAAGACTTCTATCTTTAAGATGCATAAAATGAGCAACGGTTGAACCAGTTTGAATTATTACCAGGTGACTAGAATTGAGACTAGCCCAATTTGAAAGAAGTTGCATTTTTATTTGCTTTAAATTTCGAGAATAAGTGCATAATAAGATAGAAAATATTGTTAGAAAATGAGAAATTGCTTGATACAAGCAGTTTTTGCCTGTTCCACGATGTTTGTCTTGATAATATTTATTCGGGGCGTCAAAGGGGGTCTTTTTGTGGTAATGGGTCAAGCCAGTACTAAACCATAAAATCTTATACTGGTTTAGATTGAAAGATATAACAGCACATTCCTGATATCTCTTTCTGTCTGGGTAGAAAACAACTAAAAAAATCGCATTGTTTTACCAAGAGTTTTACGTAATGGGCCTTAAAATATGATTTTTCGGGAATGGGTCCAAACTGTCTTTTTTAAAGTAATTTGTGCGCATTCATACAAAATAATTTGGTACTCATTGTTTCCATGGAGGTATGAAATGTGTAGATTTTGATTGACGAAACGAAAATTGAATACATTTATACAACAGCACTAAAGAACGAAAGAAAGAAAAATAAAGTGAGAGAGAAATAAAATGAAATAAATATAGAAGAAAAAAAAAAGAAAAACAATGGGAAAGTGAGAGAGAAAGATCGATAAAGATACAGAAAATTCATCCACCTTTTAACAAACGTTGTCTGTCTGCAGCAAAAAGATCTCTACTCCGAAAAGCTCGGAACCCTGTAAATCATATCTAATTTCTAAAGCAACTAATAGAATAATCGGTCTAGGTTAAGGAAATCTGCGAAAAGTTCCTTAATCAACCCTTGTCATACTGAGCCCGGAATATTCATGTTTTAGCAGGAGGTATAGACGAAGACCAGCCTGCACATATGTGCAGTCTTATCTTGGTCTACATCTACTGCTTGTCCCCTTTACAGAGTTGTTTAGATAATTAACTTCCAAAAGAAATATTGACCCTCATTAAGATCTTCCAGTTCTGTCAGTCCTTTGGATTTAATGCAATTCTGTATAGGATTTTTAATTCAGCTTGACAGGAGTTAATAAGCCACAGTCCGCACCGACTGGTCTCGGTTATGATAGTAAACGATTAAACTTGTATAAAGCGACCATCCAAGGGACGGCAAAAATAAGGTCGTTTAAGAGAAGGCCATCTATCTATCTATCTATCTATCAATGTATCTATCTATGTATCTATCTATGTATCTATCTTTGCATCTATGTATCAATCTATCTTTGTATCTATCTATCTATCCATCTATCTATTCTTCTATCTATGTATCTATCTATGTGTCTATCTATGTATCTATCTGTGTATCTATCTATCTATCTATCTATCTATCTTTCTATCTATCTATCTATCTATCTATCTATCAATCTATCTATCTATCTATCTATCTATCTATCTATCTATCTATCTATCTATCTATCTATCTATCTATCTATGTAGCTTTCTATCTATCTATCTATCTATCTATCTATCTATCTATCTATCTATCTATCTATCTATCTATCTATCTATCTTTCTTTCGATCGATCGATCGATCGGTCGGTCGGTCGGTCGGTCGGTCGGTCGGTCGGTCGGTCGGTCTGTCTGTCTGTCTGTCTGTCTGTCTATCTATCTATCTATCTTTCTATCTATCTATCTATCTATCTATCTATCTATCTATCTATCTATCTATCTATCTATCTATCTATCTATCTATCTATCTATCTATCTATCTATCTATCTATCTATCTATCTTTCTATCTATCTATCTATCTATCTCTCTATCTCTGTATTTATCTATTTATCTATCTATCTTTCTTTCTATCTGTCTATCTGTATATACTGCCTAACTCCCTCTCGGTATTACTGGCAGGTGACTATTAACAGACTTTTTTGTGACAATTAAATAAGAATCGATTTTACTGCATGTGTAATTCATCGAAATTTACTCATTGATGGAAATCATATGAATCGTCTCATTGAGACAATTCTAATGAGATCTTCTATCACTTGGTTTAGTTTTGATAATTTAATTTCATAACGTCAACAAGTTCTTTTTTTCTCGGAAAGAGAATTTTGATACTACTAGCTTTATAAAATAGTTGCTTAATAGAGGTGGTCGTTTCAGCAAGATTAACCGGACTTGTAAAATATGCGACCTGAGACATTAAATAAAAGACAAATCGTTAGAGAATCAGTTAATATATGAGCGCATGCGTGACATTTCCAACTATTACACATGTGCGCCAAGTTAAGACTCAGATCAGCCTGTGCATCCGCACAATCTGATCAGAGTCTTCACTCTGCGCTCTGTAGATAGAAACTGCCCCAGAGCTTCTTTAAACAATCAGCGAGTGTTCTTATTACCCCGAATGGCTGTCAGGATGCTCAATGTTTGCGAGTCACGCACATGCGAAATGGTTGTATGCTCACATTGCATGTACAGAACGCACGTGTAGAGTCCTAAGCCTTGCGCAAAACCGTAAGAGATGTCTTGTGTAGATTAAGTTGTTCTTCTTTTTTACAATATCTAGGGACTTAACTCTGGTTTGCAGTATAAGAGGAATCCTTTGAGTTTGTTTCCCTTACACAGTTTTATGGATAAATCCATTCTAGTTAACGCATCTGGAAGCTCTAAAATGGATGGATGGATGGTTTGTTGGGTGGATGGATGGATGGATGGTTTGTTGGGTGGATGGATGGATGGATGGATAGATGGATGGTTGGATGGATGGATTGATGGATGGATGGATAGATGGATGGAGGAATGGAGGAAGGGATGGAGGGAGGGATGAAGGGATGATTCGGTGTATGGATGGAGGGACGGTTCGGTGTATGGATGGAGGGATGGGTTGATGGGTGGAAGGGCAAGACTGTGCTTTAAGTTCTACGTATTCTTACAGCAGGTCAATTTTGAAATGAGAGGCTGTCAAAATTGAGCTAAGGGCAATATTGCAATATTTGTATTTCTGCCATCTATTATTTACACAAGTAAATTGCAGCGGAATGGAATAATTATTCGCTTATTCTCATTTTGCGATCTCATCCCTTTTTCATGAATAGCATTCTTTATAAGTTGATTTGTTTATTTCATTGTATTAACCTCAATGAATAAAATAACATTTGTTAGCCTAGGTCATGCGACTTGATGACTATACTTTTAAATAAAATAATGAAAAATACAACAATTTTAAAAAGTTCGGGGTATCAAAAGAATACTTTCGTAAAAAAAACACTACCACCACCACCACCAACAACAACAAAAACCTATGATACTTGGGATTTTTCCCATAATCTTTAACTTATCCCTTAACGAAACGATTTCAAATTTGTCTAAATCAAAATAGGTCGCAATCGAAAAACTTACCTCATTTAAATAGAAATATAAGGGTAAAATCATTGTTAGAAAAAAGTAAATTGCTTGTAATAAGATTTTTTTTCTCTTATAACGTTTATAACCAGTATCGACCCGAGACTATAAAACTTTTGCGTACTCAATTTACTCAAATTCGATTCAAAATTAAAGATTTACATTAGCTTAAACTCTACATCTAGTGTGTAGAAATGAAACATTATACTACTATATTATGATTTATAACACAACTTCTACAGTTAACAATGAAACACAACATTTATTCAATCTTGAAGTTTGAATACATTCTTAGCTGAGTACGAAAAAAGTTTTATAATATCGGGCCCAGATTGGTTGATTTAATGAGGTTAAACGCTACTTTTAACAGTATTTCTTTTGGGGGGGAGGGAGGGGCATAAAAAGCGAGACTGTGCGGAAATGTGTTACTTAATGATTTTGCTATTTTTTGGAATCTTAGTAACGAAGACACTATGAGAAAAGGAGAAAGTGTATGTAACAAGTAATTTGTCCGTTTCGAAAATGCGCTATGTCCAAATTTTCCTTTCATTAAAGATAATCTCCACCTGCCATTAATGTTTTGTCCTTACAATGGTTTCACCTGTAACCAGACAATCTCTGATTTCAACGAGTGAAATAAAACTAAACCATAGAAATCAGACTGAAAAGTAAGAAATTGCACGGAACGATTCACTTATCCTTTTTAAGAGTTGTTTCAATCAAATATCGCCCTTCTTACTTGAACAGCCTGAACTTTGAAAATGTCTTCTGTAACTTCTTTCAAAACTACACCAGTCTAAAATTATGTCGTTTGGAATTGACCAATCGCTAGCCCGTCCACTGACTTTTTTGGCTCAGTCCATTGACTCCGACGGGTAATTCCCCTTCAACTTTTAACGGCGTTATTTTGCAAATTTGCTGGCCGGTAGCATATTGCAAATAGGTAAAATGGTTGGTTGGCGACCAAAACGTCGTAACTACAGCTTGAATAAGCTGTAGTTACGATGTTTAGGTCGCCAAACCAACATCAAAAGTTAACAAAAATGGCGACGAATGTCGAAGCTCAAAAACTCATTTATGATCTAAATTAATTATTCGATTGGCAGACGCGATTTTTTAATTGAGGAAACAAACGTGTATTTTTAAGGTTTGTGTACTAAGAATAGTCACTTTTATTCCTGTTCCGTAGAAGTCAAAACAAGTAGATTAAAACGACAAGACAAGCTCGTGTAATTTGAGAAACAAATAAAGTAGCATTTCCTGAAATTTAGACTTAAGGTCGACAGTTTTAAGAGAGAAACTTTAATCTTACAGCAAAATTATTGAATTAGGTTTTCTATCTTTGTTTTCGTATGAGACTTTTTGGGGGGAGATTTATACTGATATACTGCGATGCATGTTATGTTTTTGGAAATATAGGAGAAAAGAGAAATGATACCGAATCGTTTAGCAAATAAAAGTCTATCCTACATGTTACTCTTATAAACAGTCACCCTTCCTTAAGCGACCACCTATATTAAGCGAACACTTTCATTTAGCGACCATAATCAAGAATTCATTTCCGAAACTGATAAGCTTTGGATAAATTTAAGAGTATGTCTAGAATACCTTAACTTAATCTTATGTAATTTTAACTCATTAGAATCGTCTCAATGAGACGATTCTAATGAGTTCAAATAACAAAGGATAGAGTGAGAATTCTGAAAAAAAAATGTGTATGCAAGAAAACCTTTCCATCATAATCTTAGCCGTCCCTAGAGAAGTCGCTTAAAACAAGTTTTACTGTGCAGAACAAATTCAATATTGGTAACCGAGTTGTAAGAACGACAACCTGAAAAAGTTGAAGTTACGACATTGAGTCGCCCCGCCTTTCGGATAGAAAATGAGACCGATTTCTTGTAGTGGTTGATATAGAAAAAATAGATACATTGAAATGTACCCCTAAAAGAGTCGATCAAAAACAATGTGCACTTTCCTCGCTTGCTAACAACTCTCTTGCTAACAACTCGCAGTCGTTTTTGATGATAATTTCCCAGGATAACAAAGCGCACGCACAAGTATTGTATGTGATTTTATGTATCACTAATAAAAAAAAAAGATAATAACTTAACAAATTAAAGTGGTTTCAATTCCTCAACATTTTCTTTTTTACTTTAGGATAACACGATAAAGAGACGACTGCCTATTTTCACCGTATTTTATCTACAGCTATATGTGTTATCATGCGTACGAGAGAGAGAGGGGCAGTAGATCTTAACTACTGCTACCCACTTTTACAGCTGCGTAATCTGAGATTTTTCATTAAAATGTCCTGCCCAAATACACTACCCACCTCAGATGAACTCGAACCCGCAACCATCCGATCAGGAATCGAGCACACTAACCCCTAGACCAACAAGCCAGACAATAATATATTTTCAGTTGCCTATGTTTTCCCATTTTCACCCGCAAACCAAAGTTTACCATCTAAACTTTCATTTGTTTAACATTTGAGTGTATTTTTGGTTGTTTTGAATAGTTTAATTGACTGTCGATAGTTCAATGAAAGACTATTAATGCCCGTTCATGAAATGGGGTCAACAAATAACAGGTAAGACTACTAATCCATGGATTACGAACACAGTACAGCAGTCAGTTCCTCTGACATTAGACAAATATCTTTTAAAGACACCTTTGGATGAAAAACAAGGGGGCATATAAAATAAAGCCTTAAATGAAAAAAAAAATGTATTGTGTTTTTCAAATTTAATCAAGAAACAAGAAATTACTGAAAATACGATTCCCAAAATACCGCAATGATTGTCGAATCGTCGATGTCAGTCAAAACGTCTATTGACAATCAATCATATAGTTCGGAAGTGAACTTTGTAATCCAATAAGCTGTAGCTGAGACGTTTCGGTCATCAACCAACCGTTTTGTTGTATGTTGTTGACCAGAAACATTTAAAAAGAAAAAACAAAACAAAAAAAAAGAAAAACACGGTTCAGTCTCTTAATCGAACTTCCTCTCGACGGCCAGTTTGCATGGTAAGCGATCCGATTGTCCTTATTTTAGGCCAACGAATTTGGAAATATCGGTGAAAGTACATACCAATCGATGTTTCAGAAAAGTAGCATAGACCTTTTGTGAAAGCAATTCTCTATTATGAGCGCCAAAATAGCAACACACGCCAATTTCCCTTTATGACCATTTTGCGCCACAGTTAATAACTATTGCTGTCCAAATAAGACATAACGCCGCAATTTGCTGTCCGTATTATGAGAATTCTAGATAAATATTCGTGTTCTAACTTACAAGTTAGGTAGAGTTTTTTTTTTCTAATCGAATCGCTCGTAGAAAAGATATTGGTACATACATCGAGTGTTCGACAGCACAGAATCCTGATTTTTTTAGTATCTCACTAAAAGACAGCTGTTTAAATCATAATTGCGTGAGTGAAAGACATTGCTTGTTACAAGCCATTTCGTCATTATTCACAATATTTTCTATCCCAAAAGACAAATACAAAAGTGTGAAAAACGTTACCTATAAATTATCATCTGCAACGTCTTTGAATTTGAACTCATTGAGTCCATTTTCACAATGTTAACAAAACATGCGATATGTTATCAACTCAACAACAACTAATAGAAAATCAAAGTACTGTAAGCTAGCAAAGTAAGGTTTTGTTAAGTAATCTTCTTTGCTAAAGGTTATCACGATCGAAAATCTTTCCCTTGCTGGGTAGAAAACAATGTGGACAATGAAGAAATTGCCAGTCAAAAACATTTTCTACATTGTCCATAATGTTTTTCAAAGCTTTTTTTCTTGAGATGCTTAAAAAGCAGAATTGGGTTGGAATGGATAACACAGCAAGCCTTTGAAAGAGTTCTTTACAATTTGAATAGAGTTTGCGACATTCCTTAAATGCATAAGAACTACTTTCTATGGCGTAGGCATTCAATGGATTTTGTCGTTAAGCCTCCAGTGGCAGTTTGAACTCGTTGAACTCTGAGGAGACCTCAAAATTTCGTTTGTTAACTTAAGCTATCAAAGCTGACGCTTTGCTAGCTAAAACATTGGAACGAAATCACAGGTTGTATAGTTCCGTACAATCTCTCCTTTTTACTGGTTTAAATTGAAAGAAGCTGTTGACGGCAATTTCAAGTTGGTGAAATTTTAAAATGTTTCATCTTCTTGGATAGATAATAATGTTGATAATGAAGACAATGTTTGATACAAGGAATTCCTTCATTTCCACAATGTTTTTCTTCCCAAACTGTTTTTCTTGAGGGGCGTAGAAAGGACGTCTTGTGTGGGAATGAGTTAAACATCTTGGAAAAGTTTCGAAATTTGATAAATTAGATAGTCTTAATGAAAATTATCAGCATATTGTCGTTAGTGTTTTTAGCTCACCTGAGCACACTGTGCTGAAAGTTAACTATTGTCATCGTTAAATGTCCGGCGTCCGACTCTCCGTCTGTCCGTCCATTAACATTGATCAAAAATCTTCTCTTCCTAAACAATAAGGCCTAGATCTTTGATATTTGGTACATATTATCACCTATTGACCCTCTATCAAAATACTTCAAAGAATTACTGTATTCTGAAAATAAGCCCTTTTTCTGTGCAATCCCTGATTTTACAAATGAATAAAGAAGGAAATCTTTGAAAATCTTCTCCAAAACATAGAGCCTTGATAATTGGTATGTATCAGTGTTTATTGATCCTCTAAAATACTTCAAAGAATTACAGTATTCTGACAATTAGCCCTTTTCTGTTTGATCCCTGATTTTACCAAGGATTAATGAAGACATCTTTGAAAAACTTCTTCTCCCAAAGCATATGACGTAGAGCTTGGATGCTTGGAATACATCATCATATGTTGACCCTTAACTTTAATACTTCACAGAAGTATCGTTTTCTGAAAAATAGCCCTTTTCTGTGCAATTCCTGAATTAAGTTAGAATTGAAAAAGGGTATCTTTAAAATATTTCTTCTCCTAAACCATTAGGCCACGAGATTTGATATTTAGTATGTAACGATGTCTATTGACCCTCTAACAAATGCTTCAAATAATTACCGTATTCAAGAAATTAGCGCTATATGGTGGGATCATCATACCTAGGATTAAACGAGAAAATCCTTAAACTTCTTCTCCAAAATAATTAGACAGAGGGCTTAGCTATTTAGTATATATCACAAAGCCACGAACAGTCATACTCAGGGGAGCGATTTGGGAACATCATGGTCCTCTTGTAATAATAATCGATAGGGATAGAATTGCTAGTGTATACTAGGCTAGATCAAATTACAAATTATTGACCCAGGTCAGCTAGAGCAATTTGCACAGTCAAAGTCAAGACTTTGCGAATTAATGTTTTTGTTGTATCTAATTTGTCTGTCTCTTTTCTCCTTTCATATGACACCTACCTGACTATTGTTGATGATAGGTAAGTCAAATTTTATTTCGTACACATTAAGTTATTCACCTGGAAATATGTGTATATGTGTGTACTTTATGATATTATTTCTTCCGTTTTCCTCTATATGAAAAAAAAAAGTTTCGTGTATCAAGATTTAGCCGATTTGATTGGCCGATTTTTCATACTCCAATGAACAAATTTTTGAGGAGCCCAATATTTGTATGCATGCGCACAAAGTAGATCCGTACAATTTTACTCAAAACTAGTAAAATATTTGTTTTGTTTTCCTTGACGACATTAAATTATAAGAAATGAAGAGAGTATATATTGTTGTTGTTTCATTTAGGTATGAACGTTAAAACTTAATAACACTAATGTGCAAATCTGATTCGCATATTCAAACAGTATGATAAGGCTTTTAGGTTCTTGCCTCACTGAAAGGAAATATAATAATATAATCTCTGCATTTCTTAAATATTTCTTTCAAATATGGAACAATGCTTTTGTATATATCTATATCTATGTGGTCTGCATTTCATTTGGAAAAAACAATTTACCACACAAATCACTTATGATATAATACAACAAAGGTTAATAGATATATTCAACCAGCAGTGGTATTCAACTATTAATAATACAAATCGACTTGAAACATATTCTCTCTTCAAACACGATTTTGCCTTTGAAAAATACCTAGACTTTATACAAGACAAAAAGATCAGATGTGCACTTACTAGATTTAGAATTTCGTCTCATAATTTGGAAATTGAATATGGTCGATACTTAAACATCGAAAGGAAAGAAAGAATTTGTAAACATTGTGAAAAAAACATGGTCGAAAATGAATTTCACTTTATACTTTTTTGCCCGAAATACTCTGATCTTAGAACCAAATATCTAAAACGTTACTATTATACTTGGCCAACGATTCAAAAATTCACTAATCTTATGACAAATAGATCAAAGTCTGTGATTTTTAATTTGGCGAGATATTTGTATTATGCATTTTCTCGAAGAAATTAACTTATGTTCACGTATATGACATGTTCTTCTGTTAATCCATGTATTTCCTCTATTTTGTCTGATTATTTGTTGTAAACATTGTAAACATATTTAATGCAATAATTTTTTTGTATTGTATTGTATTATTGCATATATTGAGCCGGATTTTATGAGAGGACATCTTTAATTATTGAGATATTTCAGTTTCGTCTATCAAAATGTGTTTCTGGTTGGCTACACATTGGTTTCATAACTCCATCACAAAAAATAGTGTGTACTACATTGTGCATATATTTCGCAGGCTCGTGAACAAAATAGTTCCATATTAATTGTCCTCGAACCTAGAAATCATTCGATGTTTATTTATTGTAGGTTTTCTTTTATGATATTGAATTAAAATATATACAGTATAAATGATTGTTTCAGTGTAATATCGATTTATCTTTCATTGAGTGAACAAAGCTATATCGATGGTTGAGCGCGAAACAGTTGTATTTGCCAATATGTTATATGCAGTTACAACTTTTTTGCGCTAAACTATCGATATGTTCATGAGTGGCGGAGCCAAGGTTGAAAAAAATGCTTTTGTTGTTCGAAATGAAAGATAAATCGATCTTACGTGTAAAATAAGGAATTCTTATATTTCTTTGATGAAAAAAATGACAAAATATGATGCTTTTTTTGTGGGGGGAGGATTCCTAGAAGCGCGTCAATTTTCACGTGAATTACATGGCCATCTGATGACGTCACCGGTGTCTTTTGTCTCGCCTAGACGATGTTCAGTAGCACGCAGTGACTGAAAGCAGGGCTAAATCTAATAAAAACAGTGAGTTATTCAGTATGATTATTTCAATGTTTTCGTTGAAATTTTCCATTGAAAATCTACGGAAAAATCGCGAAAATCTACCGGAAAGAGTTTTTTTTTTCGTTCATTTAGGTATAAAACTAAAAACCTTATTACACTTCTGAATCTCATTGGCAGCTTCATGCATTGCATTTAGTGTCATATCTGGATTAAGACAAAAACACATGATCTTCGTCTCTTAATTTTGGTGGAAAACTAAATATGGACCCATCTAGAAGGTGAGAAAGGTATCAATCCTTGGAAGATATGCGAGGGTCAGACATATTTGCTGCAAATATGAAGTAGTTCTCTTATCATATTGAACCTGAATATTCCTGTTTTGGCAGGAGGTATATTCAAAGGTCAGCTTGCACACATGATTATACCACCTATCTGTCACCTATAAGACAAAGTTATCTTTGAAAATTAATTTTCAAATGAAATATTGACCAAGAATGAAGCAAATCAATGCTTTCAGTCCTTTGGTTTTAAACCAATTCTTAAAAGGATATTTATTCAGTTTGATAAGGGTTAAAAGCTTATAATATATCCCGTCATTAACATAATTTTTGCAGTAGATGAAGTGGAAGCACGTTGGTAGACTTGAAACTTAAAAAATGTTGTTTTTCACATGGAATATCGCATAAGATAAAAAAGTAATAACAATGTTATATGTCTTTTGGGTGCAATTAAACTTGCTAAATTATTAGCTACTTTAGCATTCTGCCAACGAACTTTTTTATTCATAAATACACACATAAAATACAAATACGTACCATATTATGTTAATTGTACAGGGTAAATTACCCCCTTGTTTCAAGCCACAGACAAAATATATTCAATGAGCAATTTAGTAATTGCGTAAGTGCGGTGGAAAAGTATATATAAAGGACAGCACTTCCTTCCCTTAATAGTGCACACAGTTTATTTATTGTCAGTACATGCTTGTCATGAAAAAATTCATTCAAAGCAAGTGTTTTAAACAAATAATTGTCGAAATGGGTTTCTTTTTCTTTATAAGCATAATGGGTTTCACAGGATATTTGACCTTTTCTATGTTCGTGCTAATTCAACTCTCAATAAATGATGCTAACCATGTGAGTGCCGAAAGAACCGGCCATGAAGATTCGCTAGTTTTTGTACATATAGCTGTAATGGCTCCCATTAATAAAAACCGTTTATTTAGTCTTTATCATGTGAATCCGTGCGTGCAATTAGTTATTCAAAAGCTACAGATGCTTAGATACTTTCCCCGGAATGTTAAACTTGTTGTGCATTACAAGGATTCTAAGTGTAACAATAAAGACGGTCCTGTGGCTGCACTAAACTTAATAGCTAGAAATGAAGTGGACGTTTTTATCGGTCCGGTATGTGACTATAGTCTCGCACCTGTCGCGAGATATGCACCATATTGGAATATACCCGTCATCTCACCTGGTGGATTCGCTCATGATTTTGGACATAAGCTCGGCGTGAATGGAGAGTTTCCCACATTGACGCGAATTGGAGCGAACTTCAACACCCTTGCTAAAGCGATTATTGATACAATAAAATTTTACAACTGGTCAAAAGTTAAGATTATTTACGATTCAAATGGACATGATGACGTAATGCCAAGCTTCTGCTATCTATCTGCCAGTAGTTTGGTTTATTACCTAAAGGGCTATGACCAGACTATTGATTTCGATTATTTCCTCTTTTCTCCTCGTCGTTATGATTTTATGAAATTGTTACGCCGTGAAGTTGGGAATACTTTCTCAAGTAAGTATATGTATTCGCCATAAGTGTAATAATCAGCAGATTGCTGATCTCAACAGCTGACCTCCAACAGAAAGTTCGACCTAGATATTAAAGGGTGTTCTTTTTTCAAAATGTATCAGCCGCATTTGTGTGTGTCTGGGGGATCGGGGTGTTATCGATGCTTTAAAAAAGCTGTCGTTTCTCCATTGAGGTTACCAAGCCACCACTATCACTACCAACAACAATATTCCCAGATGTATAATTTGATTTGTCAATCGATTTTTGATCGATACGGTCGATCTGTCCATTTTTAGATAGTTTTTTTACGAAAAATATACAAAATAAAAAAAACAGTGATAACAAATTGTTAATTTATTTAAAATATATCGTTTGTATTGTTTGTTGTAAGATGTTTAAAAAGATATTCATTTTTGGTATACAGAAGAATGAGAAAGGTTACATGATACAGTGATTTTTTTTTTTTTTTTTTTTTTTTTCATTTAGCCTTAGTGATACTTGGTTGTTTCATCTTTGACAAAATTTATCATTAAATTATATCTAAAAATGGTATAACTTGTTTTTGTTCAGATTTTATGTTATTTATTCGACGGAATACAATATACTATCTTATCAAGTTTTGTAGAGAGGTATGAGGTGGATTGACTACGTTTTTGTTAAGATTTTATGTTATTTGCTGGAATACAATATACTATCTTATCAAGTTTAGCAGGGAGGTATGAGGGTCAGTATATTTTATGTCCTTTAAGTGAATGTTTTCCATTATAAAAGAGATAGCAAAAATGTAAAGTCTTTGTCAACAACAACGACTAATGGAAGCCTACAGAATTGTCTCGTTTTTAGCTCCTCTGGCCTAATACTGCCGGGGCTATCGACGGATTACTGGCTCTGACCACTGAGATCTTACAGAACGTTGCACTTTGTTATTAAAACGACGTTATTTTGAAAAATTTATAGTCAATAACATGTAACATAAATGTGATTGGTTGGCGATATAAACGTCGTAACTACAACTTGAATAAGCTGTAGTTACGACGTTTAAGTCGCCAAAAACCAACAAAGATACTCACGTAAATATCGGCTAATGTTGAAGTGCAAAGATAACTTTCGGCATTTTCTATGACGTAGGCAATATATGTGCTGCGTAAAACGCAGAACACACATCTCAAAAGGTAGGAAGAGCATATCAGCATATCTTGTCTCGAAAATAACTTAGTTTAAACATAATCAAAAGAAGAGAACTGATTTCCTTTTCAATAAGGTTTTAAACTTTTTTTTCTTGAGTTTCCGTATCTTTTATAAAAATTATATGATAGGACATTCTTTGTTTGTCATTTGGGAAAGAGAGGCGCGCATGCGGAAAGGTTGTTTCTAATTTTATCCCATTCCCATAAAGTCATAAGCTGCAGACACCTTCAAGTTGCTGTTGTTTTTTTTTTTTTTTTTTTTATTCATCTTTTGGGATAGAAAACATTGTGGTAAATGAAGAAATTGCTTGTAACAAGCAATTTCTTCATTTACCATAATGTTTTCCAAAGCTTTTTTTCTTGATAGGCGTAAAGAGGAGGGCTTATGTGGGAACGAGTTAATAACAAATCTCTTTAACGACATCTGCTACTATACAGCAAATTATTCAGTTTATCAACGATTCTAGGTTTTGAGTTCGATCAAAGTGTATACGGGGGGAAATGCAATATTTCAATAGCCACAGGCACAGGTGTTCGAAAAACAATTTATCGTAATACGAGTAAAGAATCCCCAGTGATATCTTTAATTTTCAGCCGAGTCCACAAAAGACTTACAATAAAAATCCGTCCGCTAGTGTAAATCAAGGAATCAATCGACCAATCAAATCATTCATTTAGGCCGAACGTGAATTTCGAACTCCGACGTCGGCCGACATTAATGTGAAGGATTTTTGTTGGTCTGTGACTAGTGCTTGAATAAGCTGTAGTTACGACGTTTAAATCGCCAACCACTTTACTTTTTTGCTACATGTTACTGACTACCAATTTTGAGTGGTGTCCATGGTCGAGAGGTAGAGCGTCGGCTTCCCGATCAAGAGGTCCTGAGTTCGATTCCCTGGAACGACTATCGATCTTGGTTCTGTCATTGGCCTACACTTTCGGCGCGAGTAGTGGTGCATTTTCCAGGAAGCAGAATCTAGAGGGATTAATCTAAGTTGGAAGAACTTGTTTCCCAATCGGTGTAAAATAAATAGATTTAAACCTATCAATTTTGAAAAATGATGCCGATTAATATCGAAGCGGTACTTCCAGTCGGAATCAGTGCTCGTGGCCAGTTGAGTAAGTCGGCGGACCCCATCGATCCGTCAATGTTCAAATGCAGAAATACAATACGTGACAATGCCCCATTATTTCAAATGCCAGATTTCCCCACTTAAAAAAATAAGCTACTTAAATGCAGCAATCTTTGTCATTATTTTACCATTATTTTGTCAGTGTTTCCCATATGCTGCATTGATATTGAGGATCCAAATAATACATTTATATATATAAAAAAAGAGAATACTCGAAATGAATAATTTCATTCAAATTAAGCATAGAAAACTTTTTTCACATTAAATATTCAACACAGCGTTATTGCTTCCATCACATATTTTCACCCAAATAGTATAAGATTCATGCCAAGTCAAAAAAAGCGGACCTAGATACATTCCTCCTGGCGACATGAAATGCAACAGTGTTAGGTATTATACTTTTCAATCAGTTGACATAAAGTAACAGAAACTTCGGGGAAAAAGTGACATAACACATTGCTTATACGGTACACACTGTTGTGACTGCCAACACAGTATACTTCCGATAGAGTTAAGTCTTCTATGTCTGCCTATACAGTACACTCTGTTGTGACTGCGCATAAAATACCTTCTGTTGAATTTTCCATTTTAACACAATCTGCTGTGACTGGCCGTACAGTACACTCTGTGGTGACTGTCCGTACAATACCTTCTGTTGAGTTTCCCATTTTAACACATTCATTTGTGACTGTCACCACAGTATACTCTGTTGTGAGTCCTCATACAGCACAATCTGTTGTGACTGGCCGTACAGTACACTCTGTGGTGACTGTCCGTACAATACCTTCTGTTGAGTTTCCCATTTTAACACATTCATTTGTGACTGTCACCACAGTATACTCTGTTGTGAGTCCTCATACAGCACAATCTGTTGTGACTGGCCGTACAGTACACTCTGTTGTGACTGTCTGTACAATATCTTCAATTGAGTTTCCCATTTCAGCACATTCTTTTGTGACTGCCACCACAGTATACTCTGTTGTGAGTCCACATACAACACACTCTGTTAAGACTGCCCGTACACTACACTCTGTTGTTATTCCACATACAACATACTCTATTGTGACTGTCCGTACAGACCACTCTGTTATGATTCCCAATATAGTCAATTATGTTGTGACTGCCCTGACAGTATTCTTTGTTGTTATTGTGATTAAAACAAACCATGTTGTGCCAATACAATACACTGTTGTAACACGTGACGATTGACAGTCCAGTTTGTAGATGCATCTTGCAATTAAAGCAGGGTTTAATCTTCAGACAAATCATGAAATAGTAATAGATAGTTAGTATGGATATCATTCATAACCAATAGTGCCTTGTAAGCAAATTAAGAATGTTAACGATATACGCGCCTTTCACTCAAAACATCGATAATCCAATCAAATAATTCATTTGGACAGGAAATCAACTTTGAAGTCCAACGTTAGTCGACATTTATGTGAAGCATTTTTTGTTAGTTTGGTGAGTTTTATGTCGTAACAACACCTTGTTCAAGCTGTAGTTATGACGTTTAGATCACCAACTAACGATCTTACGTTTTTATTGTGAGTTATTGACCATAAGTTATTTTCTAAATAACACCAATTAATGAATTAGCCAAACTTCAAACGCGAATTCAGTGGGCGTGGCAAGGGGGCTCGATTGACACGGGATATATTTATTAAATTATACTGTATCGACTATAATGATCAAACGTATTTATTGGTTTAACCCATTCCCGCACACAAAATGTTAGACTTGTCTAAATTGGAAGAAGCTGCAGACGTCAATTTCAAGTTGATGAAATATTAAATCTTTATGACTTTTGGGATAGAAAACGTTCTGGATAATGAAGAAATTGCTTGATACAAGCAATTTCTTCATTTTCCACAATGTTTTAACTGCTATTTTTGATGGGCATAAAAGGAGGGCTTGTGTGGGAACGGGTTAAGTAGAATCAGAGACCGTATTTTCCTTTTTGAACACATTGTTTTATACATTCTTGCTCATTGAAACGTCGTTGCCTCATGTATAATAATGCCAAGGTCACGGCGCAGTTGGTAGAGAGTCAGAGACTCAAATATAGCTTGAATAAAGCTGTAGTTACGACAGTTTGCACGCTCAACGACAATATGTGATGTCACTTTAGTCTCATAAGTGTAATTAACAATATGTTAGTATTTCTTTCTAAAATTGTTCAGTGAGTTGATATAGTTTTTAACTCGACCTATCGGATACCTCTAAAACATGTTCAGCAAAATAAAATCGAGGAATGTTTTATGCGATGTGAATGTATATCAACAATCTGAGTGAGTTTTAAAATTACTTGAATGGAATTGCGAATAACAATCAAATTTAGAAGGTAGGGCGTCAATTTAATGATACGGTGACTAGGACGCCATAGTGAATAGAATGCCGTTATTTTATAAATAGCGAATATCGTACACCGATAAATTCTACGAATTTAAAGGATATATATAGATAAATATGGTGATATCAAATTAGAACATAGAACAAGAATTGAATTTATCGCTTATGGAGGGGGGGCCTGTAGATAATTTAGTTAAATTGAATAAAAAATTCGAAAAACTTTAAAACCGAATAACCTAATTAAAGAGATGAAGAGAATATTTTTGTTTTCATGGAGGTATAAAAAAAAGCTAATCACACTTCGTGTATTCATTCATAAGTGTGACTAGTTTTTTCGTTTCATACCTCTGTGAAAAAAAATATATTCTCTTCATTTCCTATAATTTATTGACATCGAGAGATAAAAGCATTTTCTTTTATCTTAGAAAAATTTGATACTTTTTTATGGAACATTTTTGTGCAGAAGCATAAAGAATAGCCGCTCTTTCAATTTATTCATGCAGGTATGAATATTTTTTTCGGCCAATCAGAACGCTTGTTTTTATGGACGAAACTCAAAATTGAATTATTTAAACTTTAGAAAACGATGAGCCCTTGAGATAGTCGTCGACGTTTTATAAAAAAAAATCGATTCGGTGACATCCCCCCCTTTTTTTCTTTTCATATTTAGATTACGCATACTTTAATCTACAAACTATTTTTAAAAATAAGAGATTTCTATATACGTGATACTGAAACAACAGACATCGCTATTTACATTCCCAATGAGTTTTTCCCCAATGTCAACGCAAAAGAAACAGATAGGAATTTCTAGTCTTTAATTCACATCAGAACCTGGTACCAGACATCCATTAAACCAAAGGTCGTCCATTGTGATTTATTAAGACCGGTTCCCGACGTGTTCGGCGCGAAATATTATCATTCATGACTCCTATTTTTAGACACTATTTATCATTTCAAATAACGTGTCAAATATAGAAACGAATGCGAGAACCCAAATATATATATTATACGGTACATATGCCATATACAGATATTTAATTTCCCCTGCTGCTTTGTCAACGGGAAGAGGCAGTAATACAACACGATTCAAATCGCGACTATTGCGTTACGTCGACGTAAATAAAACTGGAGGTAATATCGGTATTGAGGAGACGGCACTACAACTATATAGCATAGTGGGATTGGGTAGTAAAATCCAATTCGTTCACAGTTGGTTATCGCGGTTTGTCCGGTGATAACAAGTATTTTTGGAGATTGCTGTGTTTGGGAATGACTGCTGTAGGCTCTGCGATATGACGACTATGGTTGCTATTAATGACGTTCACGTTTAAATATTTGTCATATCGTCGTTGGACATGCAAAATGGCGTAACTACAGCTTGAATAAGGCTGTAGTTACGCCATTTTGAACGACTGACGACTAAAGAAAAATGTATTTCAACCTTTGAACTAACACAGATTTCATATATCCATACGGTTAGATTAAGTTTCTAGGTTCATACATAAATGAAATAGAATAAATATACATTCACTACATTACTTGAATACATTTCAGCATATAAGGCTTTGATATTTTCAGAATGTAAAAATGATCTCAACAAATACCAAGAACAATATTAAAATCGCGCCTTTTATGTAGGCCTGAAACAATTTTCGAATACGTAAAATATACCCAGCGGAACCGAAAAAGAGACAAACAATTTTATTGGCCTCTTTGAAACGGAATTGGTTCTGTGTAAAATCGCTTGGTGGAATGGCAAATTTTAGTTCTTACTGAATGACGGTTTCTTTGAGATTTAAGGAAATGTATAGAGATTTCTAGGAGATAAACTTCAAAAGAAACGACTCTATATCTAACTGTCTAATACGGGGGTTAACAATATAAAGGGCTTACACTCAACTCTGAATTTACTATTGTCATGCGGAATAGATCATTTTGGAATGACATTAAAATCAAAGGGATGATAGCAATGGTAGTTATTGTTGTTCAATCATCAATATTTCGTTAACAACTATGGCATGGAAAGGAAAAATAGGAGGTGTATATAGACTTAGATCAGACTAAAACGATTTTCTATTCTATGGGACACTATTAAAATTTCTTATTTTTGAAATAGTGCCTATAAATGTTCTAAACGGCAGCCCATTGACCTCCGAAACGGCAGTTCGACCATTGTAATATACGTCATTATTTGCGAAATGTTTGGTTATGAACAGAAGATAAAAGGCAAATCGTTTATCATTACGACGTATAAGTCGCACAAACTAATATATAAAGCTTGTCATAATTGTTGGACGTCAAAGTTCACTTCTGACTGAATTAATGATTTGATTGGTCAATTGACCAATCGCGACTGTCAATCAAAGATTCAGCCGATCAGTGTAATCATTTATTAAGCCCGGACCTGAGCTTTTAACTCAAACATTGGTCACAATTTTTGTTCACATTTTTTGTTGTTTTGGCAACTTTTAGGTCACCAACCAACCATTCTATTGTTTATTTTTTGGTTACGTGTCTTAACGAAATAACGCCGTTTAATAATGAAAACAACTTACTGTCGGCACTCAGTGGGCGTGACCAGTCTCAATCCCTCAGCGGTGACCCACCAAGCGTTACTATCATGAAAACTCCATAAAATCAAAGTACTGAAAGTGTTGTAAGCTAGCAAAGCATAGTTTTGTTAAGTAATATTCTTTGTCAAAAGTTATCATGATAAATAAGCGAAATTAAAGTAACCCAGGTGTTAACCCTTTACAACATGACAAAATCTTAGACTGGTTCAAATTGAGAGAAATTGCAGACGATAAATTCAAGTTGGTGGAAATTAGAAAATTATTGTCCTTGCAGGATAGAAAACATTGTGGACAATGAAGAAATTGCTTGTTACAAGCAATTTCTTCATTGTCAATAATGTTTTCCAACTCTTTTTTTTTTCTTGAGATGCTTAAAAAGCGGGATTGAGTCGGAATGGGTTAAATAGCATGCTTTTGAAAGCGTTCTCTATAGTTTGAATAGAGTTTGCAATATTTCTTAAATAAATAAGAACTACTTTTTATGGCGTAGGCATTTAATGGGTTTAGTGGTTAAGCCCCAAGTAGGAGTTTGCACCCGTTGAACTTTGAGACAACCTCAAAATTTTGTCTGTTTACTAAAGCTATCAAAGCTGACGCTTTGCTAGCTAAAAAGAATAAGGATATCGTTTAAAAACCCTACCACTTCCACATGCTTCTGAGGGATCATTCTGAGTTTAAGAAAACTATCGCCCTGGACTAAGCAGCCTTACAAATGTCACACCTTTCGAACTTTTTACTCATATTTCAAATTATACCCCTCCCCCACCCTTTCCTGTTCATGACCCGATTCCTTTCTCACATATCTATGGCCGCCGCCAAAGCGCAGTTGGCCGTGCATCAGACTCCTATCTTCAATCATGTGGTGTCACGGGTTCGATCCCCGGTGATGACCAATATCTGACATTTGTCTGTCATATATGATTGGATAATCGTAAACCTATGTGGGGTAGCTGGTGGAGGCTAGGAAAGTATGTAGTGGTAGCAATGGTTCGAGACATTGTTAGATGCTCGAGCCGCCGCGATATAACTGAAATACTGTTAAAAGCGGCGTTAAACAATATTCATTCAATGTTACATAGATGTAATAAAAAATCTCATAGGGTCCTTTTTTTTGACACGCTGCCAGTACTATGATTGATGAGTAAAATAACCTCTCACCTCTATTTTCGTATTCTTAGACGCCTAATTGTTTTATGAGAAGGGCATGTATTTTTAATCAGATAAAAACAAGAATTTAAATGCCTTTGGCGTCGATGGGCCACTAAACTCAAGGCGTTTCTGTACTAAACTCTTGTACAATATCGCGTCTATTGTTTAACCCATTACCAGATGGCAACATTTAGGACTGGTCTAAATTGAAAAGAGTTGCATACGACAATTAAAAGTGTATTTAATTTTATATTTTTTTTAACCCGCTGGGTAGAAAACATTGTGGACAATGAAGAAATTGCTTATTGCAAACAATTTCTTCCTTTTCCACAATGTTATTCCATTTGTATTTATAGAGGGGCGCCAAAAAGCATCACTGTGTTGGAATGGGTCAATTATCTTTGCTCGAGTGTTCAATGAATAGGATATAGCGAGGGTTCTGCAATAATTCGTGTATGCAATCAAATTAGATCCTTCATATATTTCACAAAAAATGGGTTTTAAACGACCATTCTCTTAAGCGACCACTTTTTTGTCGTCCAATGAGGAGTAGGTTAATACGAGATTTGCTGTATTTCTTGGTTTAAAAGAACAGAGGCTTTCTGAAAGATGTAAGGTTTAAACCTTATTTGTCCTACAATTCCGCTAGTTCGCAACCCATTGGAAAAGGATTCTAGATATCTATGTGTAAAAATGGAAACATTGCTGCCACAAGCTATTTCTTAATTTTCTTCTCAAGAATGATAGAGATGATTGAAATTTCATCACTGTATAACTGTCTGCAATTCGAGTTCGCCGGACAAGTCTAAAATTATTTCGTTTGGTAATGGGTTCAGCTGACACCGAGTAGTCCTGGCTGAATTCTGTATCAAAACCTCCCTTACGGTATAAAATAATCAACCTCGTTTGTGTATTCCACGAAATTACATTTAACTGTTGGTATAATTGCAGAAAGACCTTTAATTCGATTTCGTTGTACAAAGTTTTACAGATAGATTTAAGAAGACATGAACTGTTCAAGTCATTTACTGTAGAGACAATCTAATTGAACTCTGGCGTCTGCCGTGAAAACGGCTTTATTGTGTTTTCAAAATGATTAGGAAACGTCGAGAAATCACATATAGAATTTCATTGTATCCTTGAATTCGTCTAAACTGGCTTAAACTGTTGTATTTTTCGCTCGGTTTTAAAATTTCACATTTCAGCACATTTTGAATTTAGACTTCAGTTTGTCCTCATGGTTTTATCGATGTCTGTCTAGTTGTTTATTTGTCTGTCTGCTTGTCTGTAAGTCGAACATTTAACCTTAACCATTTCTCACACAATAGCGCTTCTTGACGTCCAAAGAAAAATTCGATTCGAAAAAACATTGTAGAAAACGAAGAAAATGCTTGTTACAAGAAATTTCACCATTAGCTTCAATGTTTTCTATCACAAACGAACAAAAAATATAAAATTTATTCAATTTAATATCGTTGTTTGCAACATCGTTGATTTTGGACCAGTCTAGAATTTTGTCGTCTGGTATTGGGTTACCACTACCTTGAATCTTACAATTTTCTATTCTATCAAAGCAATTTCAGCAACAATACTCATATTTGCCTACAAAGTGCCTTACATCGCTTAACATGATGCTGGTGATAAGGTTAAGGTCACGTGACAAGATCAATAGCTATGCCATAAGCTCATAATTTAGCTATTACTTATTACTTAGCATTTGTGTTTCATGAATACTTTCCTTGGTTTTCACGACTTCACCTTAAATATCTAGTAAAGTACAATTATCATTAAAATAAAAGGGTCTGTCTGATGCGTAGTTTGTAGTTGCAAAAAGTCGAACGAACTAATTCGAAAATTCATAGAATTATTTTTACAATGAGGAATGTATCGCCACAAGGAGACATTACTAGCTCAATTAGTAAACTAATTGGATGATTGTTACAACAATAGCTGTCGGATACCTGTTTTATAGTTTAAAAAAGTCAAATGAAGTTTATTTGAATTTTGATTGCAAAATAGACTGTCGGATGCTAAGTATGTCGCCGCAAATAGACATTACTAGCTTCATAAGTCAACTCGTAGGATGATTATTACAAACAATATATTTTATCGAATACTTACTATGTCTTATAATTGATTGGTTGAATGGGGTTTTGACGCCAGTTTTAACAGTATTTCAGTTATATCGCGGAGGGTGGAGCACCTAACAATGGATTCCTGGTAATTCTTACACCAGTACTACCACTGCATCCTTTCCTAGCCTCCAGCTGCTATCCCACTTAGGTTTACGATTATCCAGCAATTGGTGAGAAACAAATGTCGGAAAGAATATATGCCGCCGCCAGGGATCGAACCCATGACATCCCATTATTGAAGATTAGGAGTCTGACGCGCTACCGACTGCGCTATGACGGCGGCCACTATGTCTTTACAGAAAGACAAACGAATTGATAAGTATCGTCATTGGATGACTATTACAAAAAGAGTTGTCAGATCCGTAATATTTCGTTTCAAATAAATATATGTAGTCTGTATAACTTATATTTAATTATTATTTCATTGTGTCCGGTTTTGGACGAATGCCGAAAATACAAAAACAGAGATGCTATTGAAGAAATTGCAAGGATACAAGACGGAACCGCCTATGAAAGCCTTCTTTGGTTTTAACGATTTGTTTCATCAATTCATAGGTTATAAACCAGGGCAGCCAAGCGACATCCATATTCGACACTCTATAAGCTATATATATGTAATTGATTGATTCATTGAATCGGATTTAACGCCGCTTTTAACAGTATTTTAGTCATATCGCGGCGGCTCGAGCACCTAACAAAGGATTCCTGGTATTTCTCACTACCAGCACTACCACTACATCCTTTCCTAGCCTCCAGCTGCTATCCCACTTAGGTTTACGATTATCCGCCCATTGGTGAGAGACAAATGTCGGAAAGAATATATGCCGCCGCCGGGGATCGAACCCATGACATCCCATGATTGAAGATTAGGAGTCTGACGCGCTACCAACTGCGCTATGAGGGCGGTTGCTATATGTCTGTAAGCTATATCATAATCCTGTTGGCATTGTTTTATGATACCCTCACTTAAAACATATATTCTACATCATAGATGATTTCTAATGAGCGACATTTCCTTAATATACTATTCTTGATCAATCGACCAAATGCTGCCCCCCCCAACTTACTCACTTAGCCCCAACGGGAAGTTCAGTTTCGAAATTTAACGGCGTGATTTTGCAAATTTTATGGCCAGCAGCATGTTACAAGTAAGTAAAATGGTTGGTTTGCGATCTAAACGTCGTAACTACAGCTTGAATAAGCTGTAGTTACGACGTTTAGGTCGCAAAACCAACAAAAAAAAAATCACCAAAATGGAGGCCAATGTTAATGTTGGAACCAAACTTCCAGTCTCAGTGAATGATTTCATTGGTCAACTGAATATTTGATTGACAGTCGCGATTGGTCGTTTGGATACTTATGTTCTTGAGAACCATATTGGTATAATTTAATTTTTAGTTACGTGCGTTCTGATTGGTAAAAAAATATTCATAAGTCCATGAACAAAACTTTGAGCACGCAACGATATTGTATGCTTCCGCACAAAATAGTCCCATACAAAAAGGTAATACAATTTGTAAAAAAAATGCTTTTTTCGCTCGATGCTATTTATTTATAAGAAATGAATGGAATATTTTTTGTTTTCATGGAGGTATAAACCGAAAACCTAATCACACTTATGTATGAATCCGCTTCATACATAAGTGTGATTAGGTTTTCGGTTCATACCTCCATGAAAACAAAAAATATTATCCTCATCTCTTATATAATATACTGTATGGTTAAACTTATCTATGTAACAGAATAAGACATGTTATCCCATAAAAGTACGTTCTAGAAATACGTGTTCGCCGATAAGACGTCAGAGGAACGGATATACGATTTTATCTATTATTCCAAACGAGGAAATAATGTAATAAGGTCCGCTATGGAGATTTTCGGATTGACTCGAATCGCTTCGACCATCATGTCCAATTTAATTTATGCATTAGGCTTGCCTTATTAAAGAGGTATTTGCTCCTTCCGTGTTTGTCGGCCATTTAAGATTTTATGTTATTCCTTTTTCAGAATGGATTAAAGCATATAAAGTCAAGCGATGAAACAATATCTTCAAACTCACAAAACTGCAAACAGAGTGATATTTGTCTTTATTTTTAGCTCACCTGAGCTCGAAGTGCTCTGGGTGAGCTATTGTGATTGGTCATTGTCCGGCGTCAGTCCGTCTGTCCATCTGTCCGTCCGTCCGTTCTTACACGATTACATTTTTTCCCTTCTAAACTAACAATGGAATTTCAACCAAACTTCACAGTAATTATTCTTGGGTCATGCTCTTTCAAAATACTTCAAAGAATTGAAATCCACGAAGAATTTTGCTTGCCATGGCAACCGAGTGAAGAAAAAAATAAAACAATCTTCTCCTCCCAAACCATCAGGCCTAGACCTTAAATATTTTGTATGTGTCAATATCTACTGACCCTCTACCTAAACCTTTAAAGAATTACCGTATCTTGAAAATTAGCCATTTTCTGTGCGATCGCCGATTTTACATAAGAATAAATAAGGAAATCTTGAAAAATCTACTTCTCTCAAACCATTAGGCCTAGAGCTTTAATATTTGGTATAAATCATGATCCTCTACCAAAGTACTTCAAAGAATTACCGTACCTTGAAAAAATTGGACCTTGCCTTAGTGATCCCTGATTTTACATAGAAATAAAGGAAATCTTTGAAAATCGTCTTCTCATAAACCATTCGGCCTAGAGCTTTAATATTTTGTATGTATCAATGTCTATTGACCCTTTACCTAGATACTTCAGAGAATTGTCGTACTCTGGAAATTAGCCTTTTTTGTGTGTGATCCCAGATATTACATAGAAATGAAGGGAACACTTAATAAATCATCTTCTCCAAATAATAAGGCCTATAGCTGTGATATTTGGTATAAATCATCATCTATTGACACCTTTCCAAAATACTTCAAAGAATACTGTACACTCAAATTTTGCCCCTTTCTGTGTTATCCCTAATTCTACATTGAATTAAAGACGGATATCTCTGAAAATCTTCTTCTCCCAAACCATTAGGCCTAGAGCTTCAATATTTTGTATGTATCACTGTCTGTTGACACTTTACCAAAATACTTCAAATAATTACCGAACTTGAAAATTAGCCAATTTCTTTGTGATCCCTGATTTTGCATTTGAATAAAGAAGGAAATATTTGCAAATCTTCTTCTCCCAAACCATAAGGCATAGTGCTTAAATACTTGGTGTGTACTTGAAGCTATTGACCCTTTTTCAAAATTCTTCGTATAATTACCGTATTCTGAAAATAAGCCATTTCTGTTCAATTTAAGATTTTAGAAAGGAATAAAGAAGGATATTTTTGAAAATCTTCTCCTTTTAAACCATTTGGCCTAGAGCTTTTATATTATGTATAAGGCATCATCTATTGACACTCTACCAAAATACTTCAAAGAATTACCGTACTCTGGAAATTAACTCTATCTTGTAGAATCTCAAATAAACCTAGATTTACATGGAAAATCTTTAACAAATATTCTCCGCAATAATTAGGTACAGGGCTTTGATATTTTGTTAATATCATAAAGCCTTGAGTCATCATACTCAGGGGAGCGATATAGGACAAACATGATCCTCTTGTATATTGATTGTTTTCACTGGAGCGAACCAGAGAAATTCTCAAAATATGAGAAAAAAAACCCACTCTTTTTTGGGGTGGATAAAGGGTATTATTTTTTTTTCTATTTTAGGACTTCAGCATAGCTTGTAGATTCGAATCAAACAGTATATCGAAAAGGATAAATGGAATTATGTCATGCCAACGTATCTCTTAACAGAGAGAATTATAGATGCAAAATGCCGGGATAAATTCCATAGTGTATGTTTATTATATAACTTTTGGATTTTGATCAAATATTTGATAATTACAGCAGGGCAGATGGTTTGCATCTCCAGTTGTGGACCATACCTCACTTTGATTTAAAGGGTAAATCGTATTTGTGAGGATATGGATAGACGCCTATAGATTTCCAGATGAATATAGAATGCAAGTTTTAATTCTAGTCATGCTGAATAAAGTTCTTTTTAAAAAATCATTAAAATCAAAGGGCTGATAGCACTTGAAGCACTCACTGTGGGTCAATATTTCTTTTGAAAATTAATCTCAGAAACAGCTCAGATTTGAAAGGGACGAACAAGTGGTGTAGACTAAGATCAGACTGCACATATGTGCAAGCTCATCTTTGTTTATACAGGAATATTCCGGGTTCGGCATGACAAGTGTAAAATGTATATACACGTATTTCATTCATTTTAAGTCAGACCAAATACCTGTGTGTATATACATATACATTTTTATTAGTTAAAGTTAATAGACTGTTGTATTTTTAATGGCATGTCGAAGCGAGTTTGATATACCCAATAATATCTATCAATGTAGAAAATAGTGTTGTTAAAAGATTATTTCCTTATTTCAAGCAATGATTTCGTTTTATAAGATTTTCATCACAACGAATGGTTTCTGGATCATAGAAGTAAAGTATATCTTGTATCAACCCTTTCCTGTTTTTCATCAATTTAGACCCCTCCAAATTCAAAGGTTTTGCAGACGATAATTCAAAGTCTGTTTTATTGGAACATAATCATTTTGTGGGATAGAAAAAAAAAATGTGGAAAAAGAGGGAATTGCTTGTTTTCTACCCTACTGAATGGTTATTTTGCAAATTAAATCCTAGTTTAATTGTCGTCTGCAAAAGTTTTGAATTTGGCCAGGTCTACAAATTTTGCAAAACAGGAAAGGATTAAGAGATTTTTCTTTTGGTTTGAAAAAAAATGCTTCTGTATGAAGCCGCCAAATTCAAGTAAATACATACAAAACCATGATAGAGGTTTACACATCCCTATAAAAACAACAACAACGCCACCAACACAATATTCTCTTTATTTACTTAAGTGTGTTATAACAAAAACATAAAGAATGATTTTAGGTGTGTCTATCAATATTCAAGATTTGGGATCGGCATTTTTTCATACTTCAATGAATAATGTTGAGTTCGCAATTTTCTTGTGTGTTTGCGCACGAAGTAGTTCTTAAGCTTAGAGGGTGTGCTCGGAAGAAAGACATAGATTCAATTTATACGGTGCATAGAGACTTTCTTTCCATTAAGGACTGGAGAATTAATGGACGTCACACTGGTTGTGACCGTAGTTTATACTGACAGATAAAGTGGATGGTCATTTAAAACAGGAACTGACCACAACAACATGCTTTCGGTCGTCGAGGTTCATTTATCCAATAAAGAAACTAGAAAAGATAATGGGCATCACTGCAAAGGCCTGGATAAGAGGGGGTAACCGAACACTAAAATCCTTATTCCACAACAAAATCCTATATTGTGGGTACTCATTTGAATCGTCTCGTTAAGGCGATTCAAATGAGTACCTACAACATAGATTATATAGCAGTGTTAGTGGATATTCAAATCTAAATTACGAATTAAGCCCTCTGTCTGTAGCTCTGGGCATCAAGCCTAACTACAACGAAAACAGTGTTTTAAATCATCCGATTTGTGTTAAATAGACATCTTCTTGGTGTAAACAGATTTAATTCAAAGTACAAAAACAAATACGTTGTACTTTTATAGGTTTAACCGAATTTGGTTAACAAAGCCCTGGCATGGTCAAAAACAATCCGTCTTGTCTAGAAGAGCGGTGAAATACAGAAGACGATCATCTTCGAAATATTGTCTAATCTCCGGTAGCAAATTCTACCTCCCCATGTATTTCTAACTTTGGTATGACAGTCAGTATGGCCTAGGCGACACTTTTTACCAACCAATTTTTTTAAAACGACTATAAACAAGAAATCACTTTCCAAAAAGCATAGGCTTTTCAGAAGTTGAAGAATGTGTTAAAACAACAACAACAACAAAGAAAAACCTCATCTATATCATATGCTACTTAAACGCATTAGACACAGCACAATCAGACGATTCTAGTGAGTTCAAAAAGCATAAGATTGGTTGAAAATTGTGCAATGATTATCTACAAAAACGTAAACGCTCTTTTCCGTACAATCCCTGGTTTTACGTCCATGTGATGTTATGCTTGAGAAAACATTGTGGGAAAGAAGAAATTGCTTGTAACAAGAACATTATTCCTTTCCCACAATATTTCCTACCCCTTAGGTTGGTTACCTTTCAAATTGCACTCACATTTCATTATTTCTGCAACTTCATTGAATTTGGACGAGTCTAAAATTTTGACAAGCAGGAAAGGGTTGATCCTAATCTTTAGCGATAAATTTTATTACCGATCCGAGAAAAGTTTTAGGTAGTTTAATACGAGTTTTAATCTTTGCCATGCTAAGCCCGGAATATTCCTGCTTAGGCAGGAGGTATAGACAAAGATCAGACTGCACATACGTGCAATCTGATCTTAGTCTACACCGCCTCCTTGTCCATTTTAAGCCAGAGTTGTTTACAGGATAATGTTTCATTCAACAAAATATTAACCAACAACAGATATTTCCATTCATTTCAGTCCATTGAATTTAGATTCTAGTTCTGTTGAGAATTTCATTTAGAATGATTAGGGTTAATGTATTTGATCCAAGAGCATAAATACAAATGACATAATGCGAAAATTTTTGGGTAGAGTTTAATTTAATGAAACTGATTGGACCGTGGAGTCTGTTGCTTACCTGTATAGTAACACCATATTCAACCAGAACCACGTGATTCACATATCGCTGACCACGCCCACTTAGCTGTGACAGGATGTTAACCTTCGATAATAACCCATTCCTATACGCCAAAATTTTAGACTAGTCCAAATTGAAAGGAGTCACAGACGGAATTTTAAAGTTCATAAAATTTAAGATTTTTTTTTCAAAATTTCTCGCAGAAAACATTGGCTTAAATGAAGCAGTTGTCGCCAAACCAACTAAAAATACATCCTATAAATGTCTGCTGACATCAGAGTTCGGTTCGAAGTTCACCTCCGGTCTAAATGCATGATATGATTTGAGCCTGTGTGTGACATTTCTAACCATTTTGCATGTGCTTGACTCGCACATATTGAGCACCCTGGACAGCCATTCGGGGCAATTAGAATATTCGCTGATTGTTTAAAGAAGCTTTGGGTCAATATATATCTACAGAGCGCAGAGTGAAGACTCTGATCAGACTGTGCAGATGCACAGGCTGATCTGAATCTTTACTTTGCGCACATGTGTAATGGTTGGAATGTTACGTATGCGCTCATTTGTCTATCGATTTTTTTAATCGACAGCCGTACTCCTTCAATGATGCGTACTTTTGAAAAAAAGAAAAGAACGAATAATTCATTCTATGAGTATTTTCCAAAAAAGCATAAACTACAAATAAAGGATTCTCCGAAGCCTTGAAGGGTTTCATACAACATTTTAAGCAGAATGTATGCTTTTTCGGGAAACCTTACAACGCCGTGTGCTTTAAGAAATTGCCTGAAGCTAACTAAAATAATTTTGAATTCTCATTAATAAGGAATTATGGGAAGGTGGTCGAGTAATAGGTCGTTTCTTTCTCGGTCAGTGTTTTTATTTCACTGCAAACTACATCTTTTCACTTTAATATTGTATTTCTTTGTTATCTTTAATTCTTTTAAAGTCCACATTGTGTAAAGTCCAAATAATCATAACTTTGTTAGGCATGCAATATGCCGTAACTACAATTCTAATCGAGCTGTAGTTACGACATTTTGCACACTTAACGACAATAAGTGTAAAATGGGGGATCTTTTAATACCCCATGAATGTTGTGTAGTTAATATATAGAAATTAGCTTGTGGGTAATTCGTCTTTTAGTCGGTCGGTTGGTTGACTGGTCAGTACTTCTATTTTTTATGACCCTGCCATTTCTGTGAAGCAGACTTCGTTTTATATCGTTAAAAAGACTACATGGTGCCCAGTTAATGAATACTCTTCGATTTATCTGTTACTGACCAATGGTCCTTTGCTCGATTTTTTCTAGAACCAGCAAACATGTGAGCATATGCGATACGATTCCAACCAATTCGCATGCGCGTGACTTTCACACATTGAGCACCCTGGACAGCCATTCGGGGGAGTTAGAATATTCGCTGATTGTTTAAAGGAGCTTTGGGTCAGTATCTATCTACAGAGTCCAGAGTGGAGACTCTGCATCCGCACAGTCTGATCTGAGTCTTTACTTGGTGCACATGTGTAATGGTTGTAAATGTCACGCATGCGCTCATATTTCTTTTTATGATATCCCAAATAATTATGATGGTATAAAGGAATCCACCTATTTGTTTGTCTTTCAGTCTGCCAAAAAAGTCTGTCTTTGGCCTTTATATTTGTTTTTCGTTTTCTTTTTTTATCCCAATTACTTTACCAAAACGGTTACTTTTGATTGGTTTAAAACAGACTTATGAACCTTTGATCAAATTAAAGCCCAGACTATTTTTACACAATTTAGAGGAAGCCTTCATTTTCCGACAAAGGTGTACCTATGAAATGATTCCGGTTTTACGTTATCATTTCTAAAATACTTCTGTAGGCGAGTCCTGAGCATCGATTCAATCATTGTTATGCTTGATTCATTGACTCGTTCTATTTAAATCGCTTTGTAATTTTACATTTATTCATGAATTGTTACATTATCTATTGATATATTTTGAGAAAAAAAAGCGCAAAACCGCGATGCCAAGGTTCGGTGAGTACTTGTGCGCCTTTTTGGTTCAACTTCAGCCAAATGAATTTCAACTCACAATTAACGTCTATTTATAGATATGGATGAAATATTGAATAGAACATTGGTTCGATTCTTCTGACTAAGACGATTCAAATGTGAAATTTTGTGAGAAATAGCTGCAACATTTCGCATTCTAGTCGCATAAAACCTTTTCTGAATGAATAAAACAAAGTTCAGCGTTCTCTTTTCTCCGTTACTCTTCTGTATACAGTCTAAACATAGATTGTTAGTCACTTTTCATTGTTGTTGTTGTTGTTGTAAAAGAAAGTTCTGGGAAACTCTAGAGCACCCATTTTAAGTGACTGAATGCCATTAGTTCATTTAACCAATTACCAAACAGAAAATTATAACTAAGACTGTTCTACATTTGCAGGAACTACAGACGACATTTCAAAATGAATTATATTTCGGATTTAATTAAACTGTTTGGCAGAAAGATATACGGAAAATGAAGAAATTGCTTGTAAGCTTTCGTCTTGAAGGGCGTCAAAAAGCGTCACTGCGTTGGAATGGGTTAAACGAATATATTTGGTAAATAACTGAAAAAGACGTCTTGCCCTTTAAATCAACTTTTCTTGTCGTATTTTGAAGTGTGCTCTTAACGGTTTTTCCACCATCAATGAGGCCAGCAATATCACTGTCATTAATACAAGTGCTTAAATGGAGTGTCCTCCAGTCAGAAAGAAATCACTTGTGTCGTTTTATTACATTTAATGCGACACTTGCTCGGTATTTTCTGTGATATTGGGAAATGTTAGTCGTAAAAATACACAAAGGGGCGTAATTACTGTTTTCTTTGATAGGATTATTTGGTTTGAAAGGTTGTTTAAGATCCCATCAGTGTCACTTATTTCACTATGCCTTATCTTTTGGGTTAACCCACTCTGACACAATTCCTCCTTTTTACACCCCTTGCCTGTTTTGCAAAATTTTAGACCATTCCAAATTTAAAGGTTTTGGAGACGAAATTTTAAAGTGGACTTTATTTTAGAAATAACCATTCAGTAAGGTAGAAAATATTGTGGAAAAAGAAGAAAATGTTACAACCAATTTCTTCTTTTCCCACAATGATTTCTCATATACAAAATCACAAGGACGTAAAATCCAGTGATTGTACTGGAACGGGTTAAGAAAAAACAACAACTTTGGAAAATATTGTGATAATGAAAAAAATTATTGTATCAAGCAATGTCTTCATCATCCACAATACTTTGTATCCAAAAATATGAAAAAAATAAATAAAATAAAAAATCCATTAACTTGACATTGTCGTCTGCAGCTGCTTTCAATTTGGAACAGCCTGAAACTTTTTCGTGAGGGAATTGGTTGATATATATACTTAAACCGCTGAAAAGTTTGAAATGATTTCAGTGTTTAACCGCAGCCTGGTCCCGTTAACCCATTACCAGACGGCAAAAATTTAGATTGGTCCAAAATGAAAAGTGTTGGAGACGACAATTTGAATTTATGAAATTTAGATTTTTCCAACTTTCTCGGTAGAACATGAAGAAAATTGCCTGTTACAAGCAATTTCTTCATTTTAGACAAAGTTCTCCGAATTGTTTTATCTCCGGGGGCGTCCAAAAGCGTC
The DNA here is from genome assembly GCA_946902895.1 of Fragum fragum. Taxonomy (NCBI): domain Eukaryota; kingdom Metazoa; phylum Mollusca; class Bivalvia; order Cardiida; family Cardiidae; genus Fragum; species Fragum fragum. The sequence goes on along the minus strand of OX336383.1, from coordinate 10,694,881 downwards.
ACTATGATGGAATGGGCTGAATGCCTTAACGATGTTTCACATATATCCTGGACTGATCTTTCATTAAAAAATTCGAAGCAAATTACCCGAATCTAATGTGATGGATATTCGCCGTGGCGGTACACAGGCTGTTAACCTGTAGAAGCTATACTGATATTTTAACCCATTCCCACACAACAAAAATCTAGACTGGTCTAAATTGAAAGAAGCCGCAGACGATGGTTCCAAGTTGATGGATTTTTTTTTAACTTTTTTGTCTTTTTGAATAGAAAACATTGTGGATTATGAAGAATTTGCTTGAAACAAGCAATATCTTCATTTTCTATAATGTTTTCTAAAACTTTTTTTCTTGGGGAGCGTAAAAAGGAGATTTTGAGTGGGAATTGATAAAAAGTCCTTGCATAACAACTATGTTCTTGGGACAATTGCGTTGCAATTTAATTTAGTTGTGTCTATTAAGTTTCAATGTTTTTTATTGGCTGAAATTCTCTTTTCATATTTTCACGAACAAAGTTTTGAGCACGCAACTATTTTGTATTCTTTTTTTTTGTGTTCTTGTTATCATTTTTGTCTTAATGCCATTAATTTGTTAGAAATAAAGAGAATATTTTTTTTGTTTTCATTGAGATATGAGCCTAAAAGGTATCCATACCAATGTATAAACCCTCGAATTAGATCAAGTCTACAAGAATACAGTCGTTTGGCTTGGACAACATTCGTTTGTAAATGTGAAATGTTAAGAAAATTCATATTCATTAGTCTGTCGGAAATGAAATAATGGTAATTAGTACAACAAATGTTCTGATCCTCGTATAATTGACCATTCGCGACTGTCAGTCATATAACCAGCCGACCAATTAAATCATTCATTGAGACTATAAATGAGATTTGATCTCCGACATAGGCCGCCATTTTGACAATCTTTCTGTTGGTTTTGCGACTAATAGCTTATAGCTTATTCTTGCTATCATTATGACGATTAAGTCGACAACCAACTATACTACATTCTTGTTACATGCTACTTGCAATATTTTTTTCATAATAACGATGTTCAAAATCGAAGCGGGACTTTCTGTCGGAGTCAGTTAGAGAGACCAGCAGAGTCGGTGGGCGGGGCCAGCGATTGGTCAGTTGACGGATCGGTGGCTCCGCCCACTGACTCCGCTGAATAATCCTATTGAGCTCCAACAGGAGATTCAACTTCGATATTAAACGACGTTATTTGTACAATATAAATGGCCAGTTACAAATATAAGAGTAAAATAGTCGGTTGACGACCTAAACTTCGTAGCTACAGCTTGAATAAACTTTTTTTTAATGACGTTTAAGTCGTCAAACCAACAAAAATACTTCACTTCAATGTCAGTCAATGTCGGAGCTCAAAGTTTTCTTCCGGCAAAATGAAGGATTTGATTAGTCGATCTATTCCTTAATTAATAGCCACAATCGATCAGTTGACAAGGGTTGATTGATGAATGAGGTTTAACGCCACTGTTAATAGTTTTTCAGTCATATAGCGACTGGGGCACTTATTCATGGATCCCTTGTATTTCTCATACCAGTACTTCCACTTCATCCTTTCCGAGCCTCCAGCTTCTCACCGCACTTTGGTTTATGTTTATCTATCCATTGGTGGCAGTTGACAAAGAATGTAGTTTCGAAAAAAATATGAAGAAATAGAACAGGCGGAATGGGCGATTGTTAATAGTTATGAGCCCATTGAACGGAATAAGCGGACAATAAGTCCCGCCCCTCGATGTTGAAATTGATTTATTTATTTTCCGGACAAATCAATAAACGTCGAATTCCAAGTAAACCAATTAAATTCCGGATTGTGAACGTTGGGGGATATAAAATTGGAAGATATCGAACTACTTGGTCAATCATTTTAATAGAATGAACGATTATAGAGTCAGCTGGAATGAGGTTGGGTGAGATGAGCGTATATTCCCATATATCTACGAAATGCTTGAAATGAGCGAACAAACAATACTCCGAGAAACAAATAGCTCATTTCTGAAATGATAATTACATGGATCATGGAGTAATTTTAACGGAAGCAAAAAGGTATAGCCGATGCATCGATTGACGAATCGCTGACCATGCGTATAAAACTCTGAGCCGACCTCAAAATTTTGTCTGTTAACTTAAGCTATCAAAGCTGGCGCTTTGCTAGCTAACAAGATTTTCGAAGGGTTTATTTCAGTCAGGCGCCGTACGTAATAGCACAAAATTCTGTTGTTTTTAGGATAAGGGAGATAACGAACTGTCTTCAGCGACTGCATTTATCCGATTTATAAGCGAATAAAAATCGCGGGTGGTAAATAATGTTTCTCAATGAGATAATCGGGAAAAAGTCCGAGCACAATGCGTTCCTCTCAGTATTGGTGTTTTGGTGTTTCGTTTGTGAGCATGACGGATTTTATTGTGACCGAAATGTTGTGGTTATTTCTTAATCAAAGTACTTGGATTTAGATCTTTGATTAACTGGTTAATTGAACGTTAATCAAATCTCACGGTAAGGTTGGAAAACCTTTTTTGAAAGAGATTGTTTCAAAGTGATACGAATCATGTAACCAATAGTTTATTAAGACGTTTGCCTTAGGATGCGTTTTAAAAAATGATGAGCATTTGAATTCAATGATTTTGAAATGCAAAAAAATGTTCATCTTCCATCAAAATAGTCTTTTTGGGTTTGAACAAGGAAAATTCTTGTCTATAAGCTCTCGTGCAAAAGATTTATACCTATGTAATACGAATCGATCGAAGTGATTATTATAAGGTAAATAGCTTAATTGATAACAGAAAAGTAAACGATAACAATAGAAAACTTGTTAACGATAGAAAAAAATATTAAAATTGATAACCGTAAATAAACACGCTAGAAATTAATAGTTTTAGATTTCATATTCATTTTTTAAAGATTGAAATATGTAACATCGATAATTTAATTTTTAGTTTGTCTATCTAGAAAAAGTGCTCTGATTTGTTTAGAAAAAAAAAACAAAATTCATACCTCCATGACAATTTTTGAGCACGTAAATACATTGTACGCGTGCCCTCGAATTAGTTGGACGAAAAATGTATCAAAATTAGTAAAGTACTTGGGTTTTTTGTCTTTTTTTGTCATTAAATTGTAAGGAATGGGGAGATTTTTATTTCTTTTTGTTCTTCGCTTATTCATACATTGTGATTTGTTTTTTCGTTTCATACCTCCATTAAACAACAATGATTGTCTCTTCATCTCTTGAATATATAAATGATAATTCGTGAACCGTTGGTAAATGAAGAAGAGATTACCCTTGAAATATAAATTTAGTAAATGAAATAACTAATAAGATTAACACACGTGCATGTTTATGATAATAACAAAAAAAAAAAAAAAAAAAAAAAACAAGCAAACAAACAGAAAACAAACAACCGAATATCATTTAGGATTATGTGACTGAATTTCTTTCTGATTTTTAACCCTTTCCCATTCAATCCCTGGATTTTCACGTCCCTGTGTGTGTGTGTGTTCTTTATATATATATTAAAGAAAACATTATTGAAAGAGAAGACATTGCTTTAGATTAAATCCACATTTTCTTCTGTAAAACCTTTAAATATACACAAGTCTAAAAGACTAAATAACAGGAAAGAGTTAAAAAGAAGTGCCCTCTGATCTGGTTCTACACTGTCAATCCAATTCGCAAGTAACCCTTAACAATAACAGCTAGATCGGTGTAATACTTTTCTTACACTAACATCATTTCATCTAAACTATCTTCTACTCTACTAAATGGTTATTTTTTTTAAAAGTAAATCTACTTTTAATTTTCTTCTGTAAAACCTTTGAATATGGACAGAATAACAGGAAAGGGTTAAAAAGAAGCGCCGTCTGATCTGGTTCTACACTGTCAATCCAATTCGCAAGTAACTCTTAGTAAAATAAACTAGGTCTTTAAAGTGTAATACTTTTCTTACACTAAATATCATTATATCAAAGGACCGCAGAAGAACATTTCATGTTATATTTTTTCAACATGCACAATTAGATTTTACAGATTGTTATATCGTCGATCTTGTTCGAACGACTATTTCGATCAAGCGACTAAAGTCAAAGTCCTTTTTTTTCAAAATCAAAAGCTCTCGTGAAGAAGTTGTCGTATTAGAGAAAAATATATCATACCTAAATCCAGTGTTGTTGGAACTCGTTAGAATCGTCTCGGTGAGATGATTTTGATGAGTCCTTGCAAGATAGGAATTAGCGAGAATTGTGTAATTATTTATTTTTGTAATCGAATCAACCATTCAAATATTTAACAACCAAGTGTTTTAACCCTTTCATGTACAAACTCTTTCTTCCCTAGGATTTCATACTTGTAGCTAGCAATTTCCTCCATTCAGACAATATTTTCTGCCCTGTAAGTTAATTACAAATTACAAAGTTAATTTCAAATTGCCCTATTTTTAAATGTCATTTGCAAGTTCTTCAAATAAGACAAGACAAAAAGTTTGAAAACAGGAACAGATAAAGCGACTATTCTCATATGAGACCACTTTGAGTGTTCGTTTTATACAATATTTACAGTAATTGCTCATAGTTCATGTTAGTCGTCTAACTGTATGTCCATATTCAGGTAGGGTTTCGACACACTATAACTAACCAGCCGCCGTCATAGCGCAGTCGGTAGCGCGGCAGACTCCTAATCTTCAATCATGGGGTGTCATGGGTTCGATCCCCGGCGGCGGCACATATTCTAGCCGCCGTCATAGCGCAGTCGGTAGCGCGCCAGACTCCTAATCTTCAATCATAGGTGTCATGGGTTCGATCCCCGACGGCGGCAAATTTTCTTTCCGACAATTGTCTCTCACCAATGGGTTTATAATAGTAAACCTAAGTGGGATAGCAGCTGGAGGCTAGGAAAGGATGTAGTGGTAGTACTGGTGTGAGAAATACCAGGAATCCATTGTTAGGTGCTCCAGCCGGCGCGATATGACTGAAATACTGTTTAAAGCGGCGTTAAACCCCATTTAATCAATCAATTAATATAACTAACCATCGCAGTGGTCACTGACACAAGAATTCGATTTTGTTGTTTCTGTAAATAACTGGCTGAAAAACTGCAATCTTGTCGGAGCGCGTCCAAAATGTCGTAACTACGGCCTCATTATGAATGTATAAGCTTGAACTTTGAATCCACTCAAAATGACATCCAGCATATCTCTTTCAGTTTTAAATTCAGTTTTAAATTCATTTATATCAAATTTTTAAATTGGAAGTTTGGACTGAACGCTTGTTGTCTATATGTCAATCAGGTACAGATCATGTGGATTTCCAGTTTTGAAATTAACCCTTGTCATGCTGCATAAATTACCTTACTGTACTTCTGTCAAATCAAAGGGCTGAAAGCACTGATAGAACTTGTTGTTCAAAAATCAGTATTTCTTTAAGAAATCAACTTCATAAAAAACTCTGGCAGGAATTGTACAATCAGGAGGTGTAGACTAAGATCAGCCTGCACATAAGTGCAGTCTGATCTTAGTCTACACCTCCTGCCAAAACCGGAATATTCCAGGTTCAGCATGACAAGGGTTAAAAAAGGGGGGTTTGGGTACATTTTGTTCAGATTTTGTCGTATAGTAATAAATTTTGACGTTGTTAAAGGGCACGGTAACTTTTTATTTTTTTATTTTTTTATTTCTTTATGGCAATAACGTGTCACTGGGGCTTGAAAGGAAAAAGTATCAAACTGTTCGATTCCTGCATCCTGACAATTTTTTACATCTCTTGCAGCTTAGAAGTGGTCTATCATTCGATGGTTATTCAACAATGATTCTAAATTGGAAATGCTCTAATAATCTTCATTAATACCATGTAAATAGTTATTCACAAGTCATAGAAAATATGACTAGTTCATCTTTAGTGATAATTACATTGCTGATTCCGTTTGTCGTTTTTTTAGCGTAATAAATGGATTCAATTCTACCGTGTGCAAAAGAACAAACGATCCGTTATCCGTGGAACCAGTCTAAATGACCAAAAAGGTATTTTTCCCTAAATGAATAATCTTTTTGGTAAAAAGAAATGAATAAACAATGTCAAATTTTAAAAAGAGGCCGAGTTACGTTTATTTCTGAACATAAATAAAATTACCGGACAAGATTTTAGACTGGTTAAAATTTAAAGAATTTAAATAAAGCAAGATTGCTTGGTTGGTGATTTTTTTTTTTAAATTCTGTATTTTGGGTTGAAAAACATTGTAGATAGTGAAGAAACTGCTTGTAACAAGCAATTGACCAACCGCTAGCCCCTCCCACTACTTCGTTAGCCCCGCCCTTTGACCCCAATTCTATTCTAAACGGGGCTATTTTGAAAAAAATATGGCCAACAGCATTTAACAAAAAGGAAGAATAGTTGGTTGGTGATCTAAACTTTCTTTCTACAGCTTCGTTAATATTTTCACATTTTCACTAAATATCAAATGAGATATAAACAAGTTGCCATGAAACAAAGCAAATAAAAAGTACAACATTACGAGCTATTCGGCTCGTTTGTCGGCTCTTAATGCAATCGTATGAAGCTTCCGATAACGATCGGTACGCCTCTGTAATTTTTCGTGAAAGATCGCTTCAGTCCTAGAACCATATGTTTATTTGACAATGTATGATTAGCTGTGCGTTGAATTTGTGAAAGAAGGTGAAAAATAAAATTGGCCTTGTTTTACCGAATGTATTGCATCAATCGTAGTCTCTGTCCTTCAGTTCAAATTAGGGTCGGGGTCATAGCTTAGGTGGTAGCGTGTCGGAGTCTCACTCATGAAGTCCCGTTTTCGATCCCCGGTCGCAGCCAATAATCTTTTTCAACATTTGTCTCCCATCTATGGATAGATAAACGTAAATCTATGTTGAATAAGCAACTTTAGGCTCCGAAAGGATGTAGTGGTAATTCTGGTATAAGATATACCAGAAATCCATGATTAGGTTCTCAAGCCGTGGCGATATGACTTAAATACTGTTAAAAGTGGCGTTAAATCCAATTTAAAAAAAAAAAATAGTTCAACGTGCCCTTGATCCAGCTCTGACGAGTCAGAGTTTCATTTCAAAAGAATTCAGTGTCATTAGATACAGTGAATATTGTATCAAGCCAAAGGACGACCAATAAAATGGTCGTTGAAAGGAATGTTCACGCAAGTCACTTTTTTGCGAAAGATATTAAGGATTGATGCGATTGCATACATACATTATTACAGAATTATAGCTTCATCCTATGTTGTTGTGACCATTAGAATCGTCACATGGAGACGATTCAGATTAGGCCCAAAAACGTTATAAAAGAGGGATTTCCATAATGGCATCTTCAAGGATATCGTCGCTATAAGGACGCGGTCGCTTAATGGAAGTGGTCGCTTAATGAAATGGTCGCTTAATTGGCGTTTTCACTCATGGGATGTTATGGGTTCGATCCCCGGCGGCGGCACATATTCTTTCCAACATTTGTCTCTCAACAATGGGTGGATAATCGTTAACCTAAGTGGGATAGCAGCTGGAGGCTAGGAAAGGATGTAGTGGTAGTACTGGTGTGAGAAATACCAGAAATCCATTTTTAGATGCTCCAGCCGCCGCGATATGACTGAAATACTGTTAAAAGGGACGTTAAACCCCATCCAACCAATCAATCAATCACTTTCCGGACGTCGTCGCTAAATGGACGTGGTCTCTTAATAGATATGGTCGCCCGAGCAAGATCGTTAAATTATCTGTCTGCATTCAGATTTTACTAAAGCTACATGTTTCTACCCTGGTCACTGGGGACAAATCGCGCAATCTGACAGGCGTCTATACTTTAACAGCTTCCAAGCTGCCCCTTTTCACGTTTTTCACATTTGTTTTGTGTAATTCAATTTATCTTTTGTCTATCAAGATTCAAGCCTCTTTTTACATACTTCCATGAATATCATTTTGAGCTCAAATCTATTTTGCATGCCTTCGCACAAAGTAGGCTAATAAAATTTTACTCATAACTAGTAAATATTTCTTTGTATAGCTTAAAGGCAATAAGATATGAGGAATGAAGAGCTATTCGTGGTATGAAAATATAAACTTATCACACCAATGTATCATACAGTGTTGTTAAGTTTTGTAAGTTCATACCTCAATGAAAACAAAAACATTCTTTCCATTTCTTATAAAAGCGTGAAGTGTCAAGTCAACGGGCTTTTTGCATATTCCTACACCACAGTTAATCAAATCGATGAGAGTTTCGGTCCAATTTCCGCCTCAAAATTATCCATGCAAGTAATATTGCTGAAATACCAGACTAATTTCACCTGCCAAGAATTAGGCTAACGTCGTCTTGACACGCAAAACTGTGTGAAACTTCTTAAGGTATTCTTTTTCGTAATAGACAGCTCCAGCTTCCAACGGTCTGGCTTGTCAATGAGTGACTTGTTTCACCAAAGTCACACTAGGGTTAGTACCGAAAATATTGACCTTTGTCAGAATTCCTGCATTGCATAGGTTTATCGTGGTCGAAACACTTTATTTTCTACATAAATCAAAGTACTGAAAAATACTGTAAGCTAGCAAAGTTCAGTAATCTTCTTTGTCAAACGTTATAATGATAAAAAAACGAGGTAAAAGTAATCAAAAAAGTTAACCCATTCAGACACAATCACTCTTTTTCATGCCCCTGAAGAAAATAGTTGTGGATATCTATGTTGAAAATGAAGAAATTGCTTGTTACAAGCACTTTCTTCATTTTCCACATTGTTATCTGCCTAGAGAGATAAATATTTTAGAATTTTCAACAATTTGAAATTGTCGTCTGTAACTTCTGAAGACTCTGATCAGAGTCATTTTGAACACGATGTGCACATGTGAGCGAAAAATACCTACGAGATGATTGATTGAATGGGGTTAACGCCACTTTTAACAGTTTTTCAGTCATATGGATTCCTGATATTTCTCACACCAGTACTACCACTACATCCTTTCCCAGCCCCCAGCTGTTATCCAAAGTAGGTTTACGATTATCCACCTTTTGGTGAGAGACAAATGTTGGAAGGATATGTGCCGCCGCCGGGGATCGAACCCATGACATCCCATGACCTGCATGCAAAGTTTGCAATATTCCTGAAACACAAAAGGACCACCCTTCATGGCGTAGGTATTTAATGGATTTTGTGGTTAAGCCTCCAGCGACAGATTGCACTCTTTGAAGTTTGAGACGACCACAAGATTTTGTCTGTTAACTTAAGCTATCAAAGACGACGCTTAGAAAGCTAAATTGGTAATATTTGGTTTATAAAGCCGGATTGACCTATGCTAAATCCGATCTTTTTTAGATACAGTCGACTTTACTCGAACGACCATCTTTCATTAAGCGACCACAATCGACACCCCCTTTTAAAATAAAAAAGTGGTCTTTTTTTCTAAAACATATCACAAAACCCAATGATGATGGAACTCATTAGAATAGTCTCAATGAGCCCCAACAACACAGGATTTGGCGAGAATTCTGTAATAACTTATGTATGCAAACTAATCAATCCAGGATATATTTCACACACAAAAGAGAGTATTTAAGCAATCATGGTCGATTGATTCTTTGATTGACAGTTGATTGTTCATTGAAAAATCACATATAGCTATTCTAACATGACGGGAAAACAGACAGACAAAAAAATTAAACACAAAATGTTGTTGAGCGTGATGAGCTACTGGTTACTTGGATTGAATGCTATGGTTGTACTGATGCGAAAAACGGCTATGAACAAATTGGTGAGCCACGCCCCTCAAGAAGCTGAAATACTGTCTAATCCATAACCAGACGGCAATGTTTTAGACTGGTCCATATTCAAATGAGTGAAAAATTAAAAGAAATGATGGTCAATTAGGGTAGAAAATACGGTTCAAGAAGAAGAATTTTTCTCGAATAAGCAAATTATTATTTGTCTAGTATTCTGTAACTATATTTTTCAGGACAAAAATGCTGCTTTCCACGAAGTCATTCGTTAAATTGGCGTTATTAGCTATAAAAATTAATCATTTTTTTTGTCTCAGTGTACAATGTACAGAACAAAGCTGTATCATCTTTGTTCCCCGTCAATAACTTCTGAAACATCAAAGATGTTAGAAACAAATATGCTTGCCAATTTTTAGTCACATCGCATGATTACTTTAGAATGATCAAATTGTACGGATACCAGAACATTACTAATAACAGTTTGGGGGCAAAAGTTGAATGCCAAAACAGTTTTCGGAAACTTAATTATAGAAGTTTTTCAAAAAATGGGTAGAATATTAAAAAACAAACAAAAAAACAATCAAACAAACAATCAAAACAAACAGACAGCAAAGATCATTGAATTATAGGGGAAAGGGTTTTAATTAATAAATAAATATCCGCCAATTTAGTTGAAAGTTTTTTGTTATTGTTATTTTTCAATGCGAATATATAAACCGTAATTCTATATATTGAAAAATTAAAACGCTTTTCAAATGTCAATCATAATTCATTTTGGAGGCTTTGAATACTATGGTACCATAATATATTGTGACATTTGTTAGACAGCAGTACAGAAATTTTATATCGATAGATTTGTTTGGCAGATTATATATACTTCGACGAGGATAAAATATCACTTCATTAGCAACAAAAAACAAAAAACAAAACAAAACGAATTAATCCTTGTCATGCTGAACCCGGAATATTCCGTTTTTTGCAGGAGGTGTAGACCAAGATCAACCTGCACATAAGTGCAGTCTGATCTTGGTTCACACCTCCTGCTTGTACTTTGCCTGTCAGAGTTGTATATGAAATTGATTTCTAAAAGATACATTGATTTTTGAACAATAAGTTCTATCAGTGCTTTCAGCCCTTTGATTTTACAGCAATTCGATGAGGTTGTTTATACAGCATGACAAGGGTTAATTAATCTCAATATTTGCGACTGTGGTGCCACACCCAATTGACGGATCGCTGGTCACGCCCTCTGAGCTCCGATAGTAAATTCCACACAGATTTTTGTCTAATATAAAAACAATATTTCTTAGTGTAGTCATAAAAATCTTGAAAATCCTTTCTTTGACTTAATCTTGAGAATCTTGTCTTCAACTGGCCTGGCGTTCATGATATTTGTTTTTCTAATCTTGAATATGCTCATTATAAGAAGTAGACACATTTTGCCATAAAACAGTTTGTATCAAGACAAGAAAACACAACTATTAGCAATATAAAATAACAATTTAGTTCGGTAGTAATAGTTTGTCGTAAAATGACTATAAAATGTGATTATGTAATCTTTAATGGAAATTGCATTTATAGCTCGTGGCCATATAGTTGGTTAAAATACATTGTCGATAAAACAGGTGAAAACATCCAAACTAGAACTTATCGGTCTTGGTGATCGGAGTGTGCAGGCTGAGAAGGGATATTTAGCTTTTGTTAGATTTCCTGGAAGTAGAATGTTCATTTAATTACAAAAGCAACCTTGATTCTGAGTAATCATATCCCATCACTTGTCTATGGTAGCTCATTTCTGCCACTAGATACAAGATAGTTGAATCATGATAACGTAGAAGCTATCGCGATGAGTTGAAGCCTCCTGGAAAATTATCTCGATGATAAATAAGATGATTACATTGGTCTACCTCTTCTCCCAACAGCCATTTGCGTTAGCCCATTCCAACACAATGACCCTTTCAAACGCGCCTTAATATAAAAGCTTAGGAAAACATTGTGGAGAATGAAGAAATTGCTTGTTACAAGCAATTTCTTCAATATCCACAATGTTTTTTCACCTTAAAACCCAAATATTTTGAAGACTTCATCAACGCAAACATTGTCGTCTGCAACTTCTTTGAATTTGGATTGGTCTAAAATTTTATCGTTTGGGAACGAGTTAAATAGATTTTGATTAACATGAGTAGTTCTGTCCCCATTGACTATTATTGAAAACAGTCTTAGTGTCTGAGCTCATTCGAAATGTATCTTATCTATTGTTTGATATCAGCCAAAAATTTATCCTTTGGTAACAAAAGGTAATAATTACAGCTTTTGCAACCTGTAGCTAGGAAGTTTAGTGCACTGCCAATAAGGTTCTTCAATCGCGATAATGCGATCCCGATGGCAGTTGTTGGAATGGTGATAAAACCCCGAGATACCATTAAGAAATACCGGGATATTCTTATAAAGAAAATCTACACTATCTAGATAATATTTCCCTTAAATTAATCGCGAAAGTTCTTCAATGATCGTGATACGACTATCTCATGGCAAAAATATGCCACCTTACTTTTCTAAGAAAAAAACTCCTGGATCGTCTCTTACAATTTAAATATTTTAGACGTCGAAATGATGTTTTATCTAACAAAAACACACACACACACAAAAAAAAAATAAAATAAAATAAATAACAATAAAAAAATATAAAGATAAATTTGATATTCTATTTAAAGCATGGTCTGAAATGACAGATCCCTATCCACGCCCACAGTCGCCCGACATGGTAGACGGCTCTTGACTAATCCTTAGAACAAATCGGTTACAATTGTGGAATTTGTCGATATATGATATTCCGCTAAACAAACAAACAAACACACACAAATACATACACACATTTTCGTTACCTTGAAAATGACGTGTTCTTTACGTAAGATGACGTCGTTTTAAAAACGTTGTGTTATATATAACATGCCGTGTTTAAAACGATGTCATCTTACGTAAAATGACACGTCAAACATATAACACGATGTTCTTAAAACGACGTCATGTTACGTAAAATTACACGTCAAATATATTATACGACGTTTTTAAAACGACGTTATTTTACGTAAAATGACACGTCATCTTCACGGTAACGAAAATGTGTTATAATAGGCATCAGTCCCATGTCCATAGTCATTATAATGGTGTAATATCTATGATATTCAACGGGTTTCATTTATCTCCAGGTTATTCGTCATGTCGTCGGTTGGCGAACAAGATGTCGTAACTACAGCTCTTTTACGACATTTTGTTTGTCCATCGAAGATACTTAAAAAAATCTGAGATATGTGTATCTTTTGGTAAAATTATTAGGGGACAATAGTATTCCCGAGCTCTCGAATTCTTTTCAAGTTAAGCAACCACCTTAAAAATATACCTTTATATATAAACAAATACAAAATTGGACACGCCAGAAAAAGATCCGTATCTGACAGTGTCAAATACGGTTCCAAAAAAAGTAGTCTATGATGACGTCATTATCATTCTGAATATGACGTTATAATGTGAATAAACGTTAACAGAACGGTAAAGGAGAATGGAAATACACATCGAAATGCATATTTTTTTTTTATTATTATTATTTTCCGATTTTATCTAATAAAAAATGTAGGTATATAATAGTAGAAAATTAAGTCACGATATTGATATATAAATCTTATTTTTTATTTGAGCTGCGAAGAAAAATGTTGTATCGCTACCTTTACATAATTTTGTCTTTTTATTCCATTTTTCTACATAAACAATTATCGGAAAGCAGTCGTTAAGGTATAACATCCCGAAAGCGTTCATCGGATATTGATTAGAATTGCAATCATAGGATGTCATGGGTTCGATCCTCGGCGGCGGCACATATCCTTTCAGACATTTGTCTCCCACCAGCGGTTGGATAATAATGGAGTCTATGGAAGGATGTAGTGGTAGTAATGGTGTGAGAAGTACCAGGAATCAAATGTTAGGTGCTCCAGCCGCCATGATATGACTGAAATACTGTTAAAAGTGGCGTTAAACCCCATTCAATGGATCAGTTGATCACAATTGCAACATGTGTCTGTAGGCCCCGGTGCAGTATTAGTTGCATATTTTATGCATTATTTCTTTTAGAAAATAATACTGCTATAGTAAATCACTTTTCAACCGAAAACAAATTTCGCTTCAGACATGATAATATCGAAAACTTTCTCAATCGAAGAACTTTTTTTGTCATAATTACATTGTTGTAACATGTCAGACATAATCCATTCCATCGAAAACGGTAAACTGGTCCCTAGAGTAGCATTTAAACACAGAGACAATCGTGTTGCTGGAAAGTATTAAATTGTCAAACCGAGACACCAGTAAACCAAATCTGTAGATTTCTGAATTTATACCCCGTTTCATTCCCAGCCTTATTAAACTAAACATTAATTTGATAAAAGAAAAATAGAAAGGACAAAAAAGGGGGAAAAAAGATGGCAAAATTTAGTAAAATTGGGTTATTAATGTTTTCATTTTCTCTACAACTATTCTTGTTTCATTTTAATTTATGGGTCGCTTGCCACTCCAACTACGCCCCACTTCGATATTAAACGGTGTTCTTTTACAAATTTTATAGACATGCAACTAAAAAGTAAAGTAGTTTGTTGGTGACCTAACCATCGTAACTACTGCTTGAACAAGCAACCAACAAAGTGCATCATATAAATGTCGGCTAAAGTCGGAATTCAAGGGTCACTACCGGTCTAAATGAACAACAGAATGATTTTTTGATTGACAGTCGCGGTTCGTCAATTTTTTCACTTTTTACGTTTCCTGGCCCAAAACAAATAAAATCGACGGTAAACGACGTGTCAAAAAACTCTTAATGACATCAACTGAAAAACGACGTCGTTTGATTACCGTGAATCTACAAAGTCTATTGGCTCTCTGGAAATGTCCCCAAAAATTAAGGTCGTGCTGCTATAAATAGAATATTAAAAGCATGCACATGCATCATTGAACACCGAATTTATTAAACGTTCGAAAGATGCGTTTCTGCCATATTATAATACATCGTCATTGTCGTTCTAAAACATCGTAACTACAGCTTGAATCAAGCTGTAGTTACGATGTTTTAGAACGACAACGACGACATGTAGATGATCCGTTACGCCATGTCCACTCATTCAATACCCCCTTTTTGTGTGATCAGGCCTTTATACTTTAAATTATTTTGAAAAAAAAGACTATTACTGCAAAGATTGATGTAGTAGGCATTATCAAATGATTTATCTTGAAATATTTTTGTTTTCACATTAACTAATGGATTTACAATAAACATTGTGCAATCAAGTATAATGCCTTTGATTCAACACGATCTGTTAAAAATGACTTTTAGTTATGGGTATCCAAATGAGATCGAATTATGAATTCAATTCAGTAATCCAGTAAAACCTGTCGAAATGGCGTTATTTTATGCCGTTGGAAGATTAGAGTTAATCTTGCTCCAACGACCAACCCTATCAAGCGATCACTTTTATTAAGCGACCAGTATCAAAATTCCTTTTAAAAAACCAAAGATTCCATTGTTAGGTGCTCCAGCCGCCGCGACATAACTGAAAGATTGCTGAAAGCGGCGTAAAACCCCATTCAAACAAAAACAACACAAAACATTCAAATAACCAGTCGACCAATCCAATCGTTCATTTAGACATGAAATGAGTTTTGAACTCCAACATTGGCCGCAATTTCGCTTACTTTCTATGGTGGTGTGCCGAATTAAACACCCTAACTACAGCTTTTTTTTAAGAAGTAGTTACAATGTTTAGATCTCCAACCAACTGTTCTACCTTTTTGTAACATGCTACTAGACATCAAGTCTACAAAATAACACTGTTTAAAATCGAAGTTGTACTTCCTGTAAGAGTCAGTGGGCGTGGCCAACGAAGTAAGTGGGCGGGGCCAGAGATATGTAATTGAACGTTTTACTAACGAAATTGTTATAATTTAATCACGTGTCACTTGACCCAATTTGAATCATCTCAATCAGACGGCAATAACGAGATCAATTAATCCTTTCCCGTTCAATCCCTGGTTTTTACGTACCTGTGATTTTACACTTGAGAAAGAATTGTGGGAAAAGAAGAAATTGCTTGTAACAAGCAATTTCTTCTTTTCTCACAATATTTTCTACCCTGTAGGTTGTTTTCTTTTCAAATTGCACTCACTTTTATTTGTCGTCTGCAACTTCTTCCAAATTGGACTGGTCTAAAATTTTGAAAAACAGGAAAGGGTTAAGAGAATGGTCGCTTAATCATTTGTTGTGACAGGTACGGAAGATCAGCTCGAAAGCATACATAAATTATTGAAGGATTCTCACTTAATTCTATGTTACTGGAACTCATTAGAATCGTCTCACAGGTACGATTCTAATGCGTTCAACTAACATAGAATTTAGTCATGTCAATTTTATAAATAAAAACATCCAATTATGAAGTCCCTTTGTATTAGGAAATATAATTTTCATATCCGTCACTTTTTGAAAGTGGTCAAATAAACGAGGTGGTCGTTAGAATAAGATTGACTGGATTACTTGAGTCATTTCATTTATTTACATTTAAAAGCATATCTTTAAGTGTCAAAATATGTGTTTCCTACCGTAAAGGTTAGAGATCTAAAGGAACAGAATAGAACCACACTAATGTCTACAATCTTTATTAAAAAATATGTAAAGTAGAGAAATCTAAATGAGTCAAACACATTCATCATTCGATTTTTTGTTTACAAAAACTCACTTTTCTCTATTTCCAAGCAACATATTTACATTGCTGGTCAATATCATAGTGCAGCCCTAAGGTATATTTGATCAGCTGTTACTGATTGAAATTGTCTGTGAATACCTTTTGATAAAATACCCTTCTTATCTTGACGAACAGAATCAAATCTGCCAGGTTAAATCCTTACTCCTGTTTGAGACCCGTCCGGCGGAGAATTATATTTTGAAGTGTCAACGGTAAAGATCTTGCTAAGACTACACTAACCGCTCAGACTTTTTACTATTTTCGCATTTTGAAGATGTTTTAATGTCTATATCAATAATAACATTCATTAATCCTTTCCTGTTTGTCAAAACTTTAGATTTGTCTAATTTGAAAAAAAGTAACAGAAGACAACAAAAAATGAGTGCAATTTAAAAAAGTATCCAAACTACGGGATAGAAAACATTGTTGAAAAAGAAGAAATTGCTTGTTACAAGCAATTTCTTCCTTTCCCACAATGATTTATCAGGCATAAAATAACATGGACGTAAAAACCAGGTATTGAACAGAAAAGGGTCAACTACGCATGTTTTGCATACAGATCTTGTAAGTGAATTTGTGGAATAATACTGACGGTAACAATTTCGATTGCTTGGAATATCATTTCATCGGTTCACGTTTGTGATTATCAACTTAACAAGAAAAAGGGTTGACGCTGAAACATGTGCATTTATTGTGTATAATCTTTCATCTTATCCGAGAGATGAATTACATTTCACCGCGTATTTAATAAAGTACAGATGAAAACACGTACTTGTTAAACGCAGCATAAAATCCCCGGCCGGCCAGCGGTCAGCTTGTAATTGACCAATCGCGACTGTCAATCAAATAGCCAGCTGACCATTGTAATTTTTCATGTTGACCAGAATAAATATTTGAATTCCGCCATTGGCCGCCATTTTTGTTAACCTTTTTTTGTTTGTTTGGCGACTTAAATGTCGTAACTACAGCTTAAATAAGCTGTACTTTTTCGTTACATACAACTGGCCATACATTTTGAAAATTAACGCCGTTTTAAATTAAGCGGGACTTCTTCTCGGAGTCAGTGGGCGTGGCTAAAGGAGTAAGTGGGCGTGGCTAAAGGAGTCAGTGGGCGTGGCTAAAGGTGTATGTGGGCGTGGCTAAAGGAGTAAGTGGGCGGGGCCAACGATTGCTCAACTATTACCCATGGGCTGGTCCTTAGTCACAGAATTTAGAGACGTCATTTAAACGTAATTTAATATTGAACATGAGTACCGCTTGGGGTAAAAAACAATGTGAACAAATGAGAATCCGCACAATATTTTCAATAACATTTTTATCGCGATAAAACTGGCGGTTAATTGGAAACGAAAAGTATTCGAATAATTTGAACCTCAAATACTAACAAGTTACCGACCTACTTGTAAGTAAACCTTTAAAACTTGTACATAACTATTTTTTAGTTGAACAATTACTCCTCAGAAAGACAAATGGGGAATATGAAACAAAATACTGCAACAAAAACTTGAACAGTTATCATTTAATCACAAAACAGCCGTTCTGGTTTAAGATAATTCAAGATATTCTGCGATATTTCAAAGATAAATTTTCAATTCATTTGATGAAGGGCGTTTTTGATTCGGAACTACACTTAGCACCCTCCTGTGATTACAATACCACTCCGTCACTTATCCTTTCTTATGTATTAATATACAATTACAATTTATTTTTTCTAGTTTCGTCTATCAAAAACGAGCATTCTGATTGGTCGAAAAGAATATTCATAACTCCATGAACAAAATTCATAGCACGCAGCGATTTGTATGCTTCCGCACAAAATAATCCCATACAAAAAGGTATCGAAATTTGTAAAATATTTGCTCATTTCGCTAGATGCTATAAATTATAAGAAATGAAGAGAATATTGTTTGTTTTCATGGAGGTATGAACCGAAAAACCTAATCGCACTTATGTATGAATTCACTTCGCGTATTCATACAGTGTGATTAATTTCGGTTCATACCTCTATGAAACAAAAAGTATCCTCTTCTTCACTTAAATGTAAAATTTATTATAGTATAGAAAATCTTTTAGTAAGCGACCACTCACATGGCTGCCAAAAAGTGGTCGCTTAAGAGAATGGTCGCTTACAATATTTAAGAGATGAAGAGAATATTTTTTGTTTTCATGGAGGTATGAACCGAAAAACCTAATCATACTGTATGAATTCGCGAAGCGGATTCACACAGTGTGTGATTAGTTTTTTCGGTTCATACCTCCATAAAAACAAAAGATATTCTCTTCATTTCTTATAATGTAATATCATCGAGTGAAAAAAGCAAATATTTTACAAATTCTGATACCTCTTTGTATGGGATTACTTTGTGCGGAAGCATACAAAATCGCCTCGTGCTCAAAATTTTGTTCATGGAGTTATGAATAATTTTTTCGACCAATCAGAAAGCTCCTTTTTTAAAAGACGAAACTAAAAATTGAATTATATTTCTGTTAAGTATATGAAGGATTAATTCGATAGCTTATATAATTCATTACAGAATTCTCTCTAAATCCTTTGTTGTTTGGTCTCATTAGAATCGTCTCACTGAGACGATTCGTCAATTCAGAATTTGAGTTTCTTAACCCATTACCAGACGGCAAATTCATAGACTGGTCTTAGAATGACAACTGAAAGGTCATGAAAGTTCATATTTTTCAACTTTCTAGGAAGAAAACAGTGTGTAAAATGAAGAAATTGCTTGTTACTAGAAATTTCTTCATTTCCCACAATGCTTCCCTAACGGTTTCCTTGAGAAAGCGACTTAATGCAACAATGTGTGGGAATTGGTTAAGATAAAATTCAGTAAGGTAGAATGGATATTCCGATTCTCAGAAGTTCAATGAACAAGAAAAGCCCGATAATGTATATACGAATCGTACGGTCTGCCGGGGAGGTACAACTCATTTCTCATATAGAAGTCCACTTTTTCGCGTCACGGGGTTGCATTTCTAATTTGAAGTTACATAACGTATAAATCATTTTCTCCTATTTTCGATTGTAATTCCAATATTGCGGCAGGTGACTTCCAGATTTATTGCAAATAGACTTGCTATTAACACTCAATCAGACGATAACTTTGAGAGTCTGTCCAAATGGAGAGACCTTGCAGGCGACATTTTATGACGAGTATTTTGTACGATACATTTTTAACCCAGACGACATGTTTTCAGACTGTCCAAAGTGACAAATGTTTCATGCAACGATTTTCAGTCTAGAAATTTCAAAAAAGTCTCTATGTAACATGTTAAAATACATTCGGGAAAACGAAGAACATTCTTTTGAAACAATCGTTGTTTTCAAACGTGTTCTTTTTTTTAGTGAAATGAAAGGCGGGATTGTATGGGACTGGTTTTGAAATTGAAAAATGACCAAGGTTGGAATTTACAGAAAAAAAACCTTTTTTTTTATTTTCTTATTTTCCATTTTTGCTTTTTTTTAAATCACTCTTTCTCAAATTAAAGAGAGAATATTGTGTTACGATAGAGATTAAACATCTTGTATTTGCTTTGAGCTGCGGAGGAAATTTTTGTTGTTTCACTAGACCGAAGGTCAAGTGGAATGTCAAATTTTCTTCCGTAGCGAGAATCAACTACAAGATATTGTATCGCATTCGTAGCATAATGGTTCATTTATTAAATACCTGTTTTTATTACATAAAGTTTATGAAATAATAATAAAAAAAATATGTATTTCTATAAGGACTTTCCGTCTCCTTTTACATTCTGATTACGTTATTTCGCATTATGACCTCATATTCAGAACGAAAATTACGTCATCTTAGACTACCTTATATGGAACCGTATTTGACACATGTTTTTTGACGTATCCGTTTTTTGATTGTGTCTGTATGGAATGCATATATTTTATTAGTGATATTTATAGGTATATAATAACGATGTTTAATACGTCAGTCCAACTGGCAATACGGACGAAGGGGGTATGGTCGGCGATCCGTCAATTTTTAACCCCTCTACCAAAACAATAAAATTTAAGACTGGTCAAAATTGAAAAGTGTTGTTGAAGAGAATTTGAAGCATATTACATTTTATTTATTTATTTATTTTTTCTCTCAACTTTTTTGATAGAAAACATTGTATAAAATGGCGAAATTGCTTGTAACAAGCAATTTCGTCATTTTACACAATGCTTTCCCAATTGTTTTTCTTGAGGGACGTCCAAAAGCGTCGTCGTGTTGGAATGGCTTAATAAAACACCCCAAACCTCTTTGATAGTGATTCGTCGTGAGTCTGGAAATAGAGAATACACATTAACAAATTAAATAGTAAAATCTATTCCTTTTCAAACCAAATAAAATGTTTAATTTTCTGAAACACTACGGTTTTGACTATAAATTTCGAGAAAACAACAAGTTTCTCCTGAAAGAGTTATCATCATTAGATTAAAATGGGCCATACCATGGGAAACAAAAATAAATAATTTTAACTCTTCAACGTTTTCGATAGTCTTTGGTGAAATACCTAAGACAAATTTCACAGTAAAAGAATAGGCTAAAGAAAGGACATTTTTTTTTCAGTGTAAGATCGATTTAATCGTCAATGGGCGAACAAAAAAAGGATCGCTTACATGACATTCAGAAGCCCATAAAATTTCAAGATAGGTTAACTCAATAGCGCATTTTTTCATTATTATTATTTATTTATTATCATTTTTTAAAACTTTATTTTTTTCATTTTGATCATTTCTCTTTTTCGTGTGTGTGCAAAATTATCGAGTGATAATCTACCAAGAGATTTCGATAATCTACCTGGAAAGACTTAAAGAAACAGTTTTTCTCATTATTGTTTAACTCAGCTTCTTTTCAATTAGTCGCCCCTTTTGTATATCACATTTATCTTTTTTAGCCATTGACACAAACTCTCACACTTTGATATAACTATAGAAAACATATTGATAATAGCAGAGGTTGCTTGAAGACTTGAGATTTTTAATTCACACTGACAGAGGTCAAGATAAGAGAGATAAGGTCTATCTTAGGGTGTGCTGTTTTGTTCAATCTTGATAAGATAAATGTATATCGTATTGTAGTGATTCAAGGCAGTAAATTAATCATTGAGTCAAACCAAATAAATGTAATACAACAATAATGATAAAACGGTTTTCGGACACACATTGGATCTTCAATCCTCTTGTTCTCATCAGAAATGGTTAACTCTTTCCTGTATAAACCCGGGATTTTACGTCTCTGTGATTTTATAAATTAGAAAACATCGCAGAAAAAGATAAAATTGCTTTTACAGCATTATTTTCTACCACATAGGATTGTTTCATTTCAAAATGAATCCAATTTTCATTGTCGTCTTTAACCTCCTTCAATTAGGATCATTTTAAAATTTCAAACTAAAAAAAAAAATATATATTATCAAAAGGGTTAATACTGTTTATAATAATGATTATAATCATTCTTTAATTGATTGAAAAGGTATGATAAAACTGACTATAATGATAATTGGTAATGATTTAGATGATGATAATGAAAATAATAAGAAAAAATGATTATAATAGTGGTGACAATAATAATGATGATTATAATTATAATAAGAATAAAGAAAAGACAAATACTAATAATAATATAATAATTATAATGATAGTTATAAATATAATTGATTATTTATTTACTCATTGAGATGTTGGAACTCAGGCAAGAACCTTTTACAGTGTTTTCTTTACTTTATTATTACTTTTTTCTCATTTTTGTCTAAGTGCGAAAATCATTGAAACCTGTGTTTAGTATTCTTTTTAAGAAATTACATAATTATTACCGAATTATGAATTTAAACAACCTGATAACTTGGTGTGTTATGCATGTGCAGAAGATATACATACATACATATAGTCAAAGATTTTGTCGTCTGGTAAAAGATAAATAGGTAGTTTTTCTTAGGAGAAATGTGATAACAAATGAATTAAGTTACAATACGTGACGTAAATCAATACGTCATAATCGAAGTGTTCTTCATATCATTTTGATAGTGCATTTTATAATGGATGACCAGATGTAGACCAGACAGACGTGATTTCCTGGCGAGGATAAACATGATTGATCACAAAATTTCGTTCTTACTTAATAATGCATTATTTAGAGAAAAACACCAAGGGATAATTGTTTCTGTAAAAAACAGGAAATTATGACCAAAACTCGAGAAATGGGTTTCCACAAAAACGTGATTGTTTGTGTATTATTGCTGGTTCCGCTGTTAATGTACGAGACGTACAGTGTCAATGCGCAAAAACAAGTACCAGCAAAAATTTCCGTTCAAATAGCTGTGATCATTTCCGGTAATAATAGTCGACTATTTAGTCTTGATCGCGTTAAACCTTGTATGGATTACGTCATTGAGAAACTGAACAACTCGAACATTGTACCACCAAATGTTGACCTTATTGTGCATTACAATGACTCAAAATGCAACACCAAAGACGGTCCAGTAGCAGCATTCAATCTGATCGCTCAAGGAGCGGTTGACGTTTTCATTGGTCCAGTCTGTGACTACAGTCTCGCCCCTGTGGCCAGGTACGCTCCATATTGGAATTTACCCGTGATCTCTCCAGGTGGCTTCGCTCACGATTTCGGATTTAACAAGTTTGTTCCTGATCCGGAGTTCCCAACATTGACTCGAATTGGTGCTACTTTTAACTCTCTCGCTTATTCCATAATAGTCACTACACAGTATTACAATTGGTCGAAAATAAAATTTATTTACGACGGAGATGGCCATAGCGAAATCACGCCCAGTTTTTGTTTTTTGGCGGGAAGCAGTTTGATATATTATATAAAGGGATATGTTCGTGCAGGGTCTCAACAGACGATAGACCATGATTTCTATCTGTATGTGCCCCGGCGGGACGACATCATCAAGATGTTACGGAACGAAATTGGAAACACGTATTCGAGTAAGTATAGACCTTCAACCCCCCCCCCACACACACACACCTACTGACACCCTCTGCACTTACATCCCTAGTCTGAACGGAACAAAACGCGCCATGATATATCAAACAAATGACCCGTGGTTTTCCATGTTCTATAGTACTTTTGATTAAGCTCCATTGCTAGCCAGCGAGCTATTGTTATGGTATTGTGTCCGTAGCGCGCCCATCCGAGCGTTTGTGCGATCGTCCGGGATTTTTTTTTTTGTTTGTTTGTTTTTTTTTTGTTGTTGTTGTTGTTGTTATTTTTTCTTAAAAGAATCTTTCTCTTCAGAAAGTACGTGACAGTATTCACCCAAATGTCACAGGAATGATCTTTGGGTTACCCTCCGTAAGATTCCTTCATCGAAATTTGATCGAATATAAAATTGCGTTTACGGGCGAAGCTAATTTCAGAATAAAATGACAGTTTTTGAATTCTACTCAGAAAATACTGAATAGTGTTCAACCAAATTTTACAAATCTCACATTGGGAAGTTACAAAATTTGACCTATACTTTTTGGGAAAGAAAACCATAAAACATATGCTTGTCTTTTCGTAAAACGTTTTCTATCACATATTTTGTTGTTGTTGTTGTTGTTGTTGTTTTCAAATTTTGAATGTTCGTTGGATCTAGATTAGTCTTATATTGTGTCCCCTGGTTTAGATCCAAGGAATTTGTTGCATGCTGAGGAACGGATCGCCGGCCCTGTCCACTTATCCCCAACAGGAAATGAAACTCCGATATTAAACGGCGTTATTTTGCAGAATTCATGACCAGTAAAAGGTGACAAAAGTAAAATGCTTGGTTGGCGACCTGAACATCGTAACTACAACTTGAATAAGCTTTAGTTACGACATTTTAGTCGCCAAACCAAGAAAAACACTTCACATAAATGTCGAACGATGATGGAGTTCAAAGTTCACTTTCGATCAAATTGGTAAATTGACTCTTTGATTGCCAATTGCGTGCCGTCGATACATGCCATGAGTAGGTATCTGACACATTTTTGAAGGGCGATTCTATTGGCTCTTCTCTTTCATCATAAATATTGTAAGTCTTAATTAAAGCAAAAAATGCGAAAGCGTGCAGTGGTTTCTTGTCTTGCATTTGAATAATAGCAAGGCTTTTAATTGGAAGGCCATGTTTTTGTTCAAACTCAATGAATACCAAATAAGCCCCAATGCTCTAATATCCCATGAACAGAATTCGTTGTCGTATTACACCAATGATTCTAGGATGTTCGTGAGGTATTATCGTTTATTTATCATCGCTGCCATAGCATGTTCGGTCATCTTTTTCCCCAGAAAGGAAAGCGTGAAAAGACTTCTGAAAACGTCAAGTGTTTCTGTTATGCTCTTCTTTTTGTGCACCGTCACCCGTATCAGACAAAACTCGCAGTCTACTAGTATTTAAAGACCAATTGAAGCAAGCAATTTCTTCATTATTCACATTTTGTTACCCTAAATGACAATTATTTAAAAAAGTTTGTCGCTTGAAATTGTCGTCCACAACTTCTTTGAAATTTGACTGGTAAAAAATTGTATCGTGTGGAAATGGATTTATTGACCAATTACTGGTCCCTCTCATTTACTCCGTTGGCCCTGCCCATTGACTGCGACATAAAATTCCGCTGCGATTTTAAACGGCGTCATTTATAGCCGGGACCCTGTCACAAAAAACGAAAATGGTTGGTTGGCGACCTTATTTAAATTGTAGTTACGACACTTAAGTTGCCAAACCAACAAAAATGCATTGCATAAATGGCGGTCAATGTCGAGGTTCAGAGTAAACTCCCAGTCTCTATGAATGTTTTTTGTCGAGCCCGCTTGAGGTGAGCGGGACAAAGTTGTCACAATTTCGCTTCGGTGTTAGTGCGTGCGTGCGTGCGTCCGTCCGTTCGGTTTTCGTCCTGAGCATAACTTCTACATTTATTGATGGATTTGAAAATAACTTGGCACAGTTGTTCTTCTTGGTGAGTGCTAGTGTCATGCGAAACGACAAAATTGACCTTTTCGGGAACATTTATGTATGGGTTTGAAAAAAAAAACACAACTTGGCACAAGTGTTCTTCTCTATTTGTGCTAGTGCCATGCGAAACAATTGCTGTGATACCTCCAATGTCAAGGTCACATTTGAATATATAATTATAACTATAATTTTGACCTTGTCCGGGGCATATTTTCTACATTTATGGATGGGTGTGAAAATTACCTGGTACTGGTGAGTGCTAGTATCATCCGAAACGTTTGTTGTGATATGTCAAAGGTCAAGGTCTCTATTAAAAAAAAGAAAAAAAAAAAAAAAAAAGACTGTGCACCACATTCTCAGTACAAATCAGTGGACTCGACATGTTGTCCTTGGACAACCTATTTCTCTTTTTACAAAACATACTCATTTTTAAATCAGATTTTTTTTAATTTTCGTCCACTATTTAGTAAAGTACAGATAATTGCCAGTCTTTCGTAGGCGGTTCTATTTGCTAATCGGCGGCGGCACATATTCTTTCCGACATTTGTCTCTCACCAATGGGTGGATAAACGTAAACCTATACGGGATAGCAGATGGAGGCTATGAAAGGCTGTAGTGGTAAAACTGGTGTGAGAAATATCAGGAATCCATTGTTAGGTGCTCCAGCCGCCGCGATATGACTGAAATACTTTTAAAAGCAGCGTTAAACCCCATTCAATCAATTAATCAATCTATTTGTGAATGATTTTTTTCTATGAAATCCAGCGTTCTTATTGGCCGAGAAAAGTTATCAATACCGCAGTTATAAATTTTGAGCAAGAGGCAATTTTGTATGCTTGCACAAAAAAATAGTTCCATAGAAATGTATCAACATTTGTAAAATATTTGCTGTTTTTGCTTGATGTCATTTAATCACAAGAAATGTTTGTATGTTTTCATCGGAGTATGAACTTAAAGAATTTAATCACAAGTTTTAGGATCATATACCTCAATGAAAAAAAAAAAAAAAAAAAAAAACCTCTCCATTCTTTTAAAACATGAAACAATTTGATGTTATGCTTTTATACTAACATTAACCCTTTCCTGTAAAAAAGGATGATGTTACGTTGCTGTTGTTTCAAACTTGAGAAAACATTGTGGAAAAAGAAGAAATTGCTTGTAACAACATTTCAACAATTTTTTACCCTACAGAATGATTATTTTCAAATAAAATCGACTGAGAATTATCGTCTGCAATACCTTTGAGTTTGGATAGGTCTAAAAATTTAAAATCAAAACAGGAAAGGGCTAACTTAACCCATTACCAGACTTTTACCAGATTTTAGACTGGTCGAAATTGATAGGAGTTGCAGACGATAAATTAAGTTTTTATGATTTTATCTTTATTTTTTCAACTTTCTGAGTTGAAAACATTGTTGGAGTAATTGCTTGGTTCAAGCATTTTTATTTTTTTTTTTCTTTTTTTTTTTCATTTTACACAATTTTTTTCCAATTATTTTTCTTGGGGCGCAAAAAAGCGTGATTGGGTGGGAATGGGTCTAAAACATGAGTGCGTTGAAAACATTGCGTAAATTGAAGAAATTGCTTGGTTCAAGTAATTTCTTTATTTTTTCACAATTTTTGTCCAATTGTATTTCTTGAGGGATGTCAAAAAAACGTGATTGGGTGGGAGTGGGTTTAAAAAATGGGCGATTTTTTTTCTCTCTCTCCCTTTTGTGTCTTAATGTCTTGCAAGGTTCGGGTACAAAACGATAACGGTAATATTTTACTATAACCATTTACTACCCAAAACTGCAAATCCTATATTTATCGTTACGTGAAAAATGGCCATAAATACACGATCCAGTTTCTCAACAATTGTGATGAATTGTTCAGAAGAAAGGAATCTTTCTTCGGGGGGAATTTCTTTGAAGCTTTTAAAACGGATTCCGATAATAGATCTATATTAACCTGTTTTTGGTCGATAATTCTATCTTACTGTTATTAAAGCGGTTGGCACTATGAGATTTTGTTGAGAATATCTAAGCTTCTTGAATGTTTATAACATCTTAAAGATGTAACCACACACACACACACACTGCTCCCAACATGAGCGACCACCTCTCTAAGCGATCACTTCCATTAAGCGACCACTATCATAATTCCGTTTTCGTAGAGGTATGAACCGAAAAACCTTATCACACGTTTGTATGAATCCGCTTCGCGTATTCATACAGTGTGGTTATTTTTTCGGTTCATACCTCCATGAAAACAAAAACAAAAACAAAACATTCTCTTCATCTCTTAAACGAATTAGAAATAGACGAACCAGTAGATAGATCGAATAAAACAGTAAATGGGTTTAATGGAATGAATTCGACTGTGATCGAACGAATTATGTGTATTTCATTTTTTATCTTTTATTTTGTAAAGGCGTGATAAATGTCGTTTATTTCTGCAGATGATCTTTTTTGATCACATAAATGATTTGTCTGCAAGTCAATCCGATTTAATGCAGCTTCATTTAAAGACATTAAGAGACAGTTTAATGCAGAATCCGATTAAAGTGTGTTGTCCGATTAAAATGTTAGTGCAGCCATGATTTATTGGTGACACGTGTCCCATAGCGGACCATTACAATTATAGAACTATTTTCTCCTTTCTCCTATTCTGTCTCTGATACTGTCTGTATCTGTATCTCTATCACACTGATCATCTACCTTTCTTTCATTGTCTGTCTCTGTTTCTCTGTCTCTGTGTTTCACTTTGTCTCTGTGTCTCTGTGTCTCAGTCTCTCTTCCTCTCTGCCTCTCTGTCTCACTGTCACTGTATCTCAATCGACCTGTCTGTATGACTGTCTGTGCGTGTCTGTAGCTATGTCTCTGTGTTTCAATCTATCCCTGTCTCTCTGTCTCTGTATCTCACTCTTTTTTCTGCATGATTGTGTGTCTTTATCTGTCTATCTCTGTCTCTCCCTCCGTCGCTCTCTGTCTCTCTATCTCCCTATTTCGATGTTAGCGTCTCTTTTCTCTAATTAGGATTCTGTTTCATGTCTGGAAATTTTAGATTTTTTCAAATTTCTTGGTAGAAAAAGTGTCCAAAAAATAAGAAATTGCTTGTTACAAGCAATTCCTTCATTTTGCACAATGTTTCCCCCAATAAGTTTCTCTGGGGAGCGCCCAAAGGCGTCATTGTGTGGGAACAGGTTAAAATGACTACTACTATCTTATTTCGTTGCCAACCGTCACTAATTTAAGCTAATATTAACCCTTGCCATGCTGTATAAATTACCTTACTGAATTGCTGTAAAGTCAAAGGGTTGAAAGCACTGATAGAACTTGTTGTTAAAAAATCATCATTTATCTAAGTGATCAATTTCATACACAACTCGGACAGGAAAAGTACAAGCAGGAGGTGTAAACCAAGATCAGACTGCACTTTCTGCTAAAACCGGAATTTTTCTAATTCAGCATGACAAGGGTTAATCACAGTGTAGCTGTCAATCACACGTTCGGACAATCAGAAAGGTTTAGATCCGGAATTGATTTCAAATTCCGACATTAGCCGACTTTTTTTTTCTCTTTTAGTCGCCATTCTTTAATTGTAGAATGTTTGTGGTCAGTGAAAAGAATGTGTTAAGGGTTAAGTTGTCATAGCTTTCAGAGGTCCGTATAACAATGGTACAGCTACTTACAAACCATATTTTTCTATGAAACCCTTTGTTGTGGATTGCATCATTTAATCATAGTATACACAAAAGGGGTTTAGGGGAAACATTTGGATATATGTAATTTAAAATTATAGCTTCCATTTTATCTGAAGCGGATGAATCTATGAACAACCCATAGCCAAGGAATACTCCACTATTTAGTTATATACAATAAATTGGAACTACATGTCTTAGGATTTGTCAACCGTCAGTCCTTTGACTTTTCTTACAAGATTCTCGCCGATTGATATCTAAGCGGAACATCATTTCAATTCTTCTTTTTTTTTTATTTATCTGCAATCCTTAAAAAAAATTTTTTTTCTTAATGAGCTTAGATGAATGGTTTGTGGTGATAGATTAAATATACTGCATGATTCGTCTCAAAATCAGTTTAGCATCATGAAACAGCAAATTAAAGCTATATACAACAGTGTGATTGGATTTCACGATTCAAACCCAATCGAGCGTATGACTCCTTAAGGTCCTGGGTTCTTTCCCCGTGAATATTGTTTCCGAAAGTTGTCTCCCACTAATAGATGGATAATCCTAAATGGGATGAGAAGCTAGGGGTTCGGAAAGGATGTAGTGGTGGTACTGGCATGAGAAATAAAAGGAATTCGTGATGAGGTACTCACGCAACCGCGATATGACTGAACCAATGTTAAAGTGGCGTCCCATTCAACCAACCAATCAATCATACTCAATGAAAATTAATATATATATTTATATATATCTTCATTTTTTATAATTTAATGCCATCAAGTAAACCGTTGCAAATATTTGACTAGTTTTGAGTTATAATAGATCTTTTTTGTCCTCATGCATAAAAATTAGCTGATTATTCAAAATTCTTTTCGTGACAAAAGAAAAAAACCCAGCCAATCAAAACGCTTGATAGACGAAACGAAAATTAAGATATTTGTCTTACATGCTAAAGATTGATTAAGCGAACGGGATGAACCATTTTATTTACGACAAACAACAGAATATTTATTTTGCGACAACTTTTACATCCAATATAGGCTAGATTGTATTATTAAAATCGATTGTTGCAATATTGATTGAAACCCTGACAAGAGTTCGTTACAAAGTGCAGAGTCAACAAAAAAGGAACAACACAATTCCATTACGTAATTGCTATTTTTACTTGGAGTGTAATTCATTTTAGATTTAAAAGTTAACTTCTTGGAAATCATTTTAATGACTTGTCTTAAAGAATTTAATCACTGTTGATAACATATGTGTATTCACGGTAATGAATGGGACTAACGAGCTAGAAAAGAAATATGATATGAAATGGTAGGAGGTAATGACAACGATCAGTCTGTACAAATGTGTAGTCTGATCTTAGTCTACACCACCTGCTTGTCCCTTTTAAGCCAGACATTTTATAAAAATACAATATTAAAAAGAAATATTGACAAACAATAAGTGCTAGCAGTGCTTTCAGCCCTTGACAAGGGTTAAGATAAAGAAAAGAAAAACACTTTCCACTCTATTTAATCTACGTGGATTATCTGTCTTCCGAGGATGTAAAATGAGGTATCCCAAATATACCTACAATCAAATAGAAAATACATATGAGATGAAGGGAATGTTTTTTTGTTTTGTTTTGTTTTGTTTTCATGGAGGTATGAAACGAAAAACCTGTTTTCACTGTATCAACCCGCGAATAAGTGTGTGTTTCTATTATTATTATTATTTTATACCTTCACGAAAACAAACAAAAACTCTAATAATATCTTACGATTTGATGACATCAAGCAGAGAAAAGAATTATTTTATAAATGTTGACATTTTTCTGGAACTATTTCGCGCATATAAAAAATGTGTGAGCTCAAACTTTGTTCACGGAGGTATGAGTCTAATTTTTTTTTATTATTATTATTATTTTGCCAATCAGAAAACTCTTTAACTAAACTATATAAAGATAAGATAAAGTCTTCTAACTAACACTCTCCCAAAGAACAACCTCACAGAGAGAGGTGTTGCCCAGGGATACCTTTTCGTTTTAAGAAACTGATTGATAAATCCTATGGCAGTTGCTTTTTATCCCTGTGAAATGAAAATGATTAGGAGAAAGAAAGAAAACAAAATATCTATAGCAAATGGAAAATTGCTGATCGCCGGATCGCTGGGCCTCCCTAGTGACCAAAAGAAAGAAAACTCGTCGTAGAAAGAAAACTCGTCGGAGATATTAACCGATGGTACTTTGCAAACTTTAAAGCTAGTAACATCAAGCAAAAAAAGTGGGGGATTGACAGGCAACCTAAACTACAGCTTATTCAAACTGTGGATACGACGTTTAAGTCGTCGAACAAACAAACTAAGACGCTAAACATCTATGTTGAAGTTTAAATTTCATTTCCGGCCTGAATTAATTATTTGATTGGTCAATCGACTTTTTGATTAACATTAGCGATCCGCCACTTACAAGCAGACACCTCGAGAATTTTGTTTCAACAAGGGATATTTCTTATCCCTGTCCTTCTTCTTTCTTCATGGGTTGTTTCAGAAGCTGTTATTCGCAGATCGCTATTGTCAATCAAAGAATCAATCGATCAATCAAATCAATCATTTAGATCGAAAGTGAACTTTTAACTCCAACACTCTCCGACATATATGTCAAGCAATTATGTTGGTTAAGCGACCTAAACGTCATAACTACAGCTTATCGAAGCTGAAGTTACGACGTATAGATCGCCAATCAACCAATTTATATTTTCATTATAAGCTACTGACCATATCTTTTCAGTATATACCGTTTCATATCTAATTTGGGTTCCTGTTGATGTTCAGTGGGCGGGGCCAGCGATCCGATA
Source organism: Fragum fragum (assembly GCA_946902895.1). Classification (NCBI taxonomy): domain Eukaryota; kingdom Metazoa; phylum Mollusca; class Bivalvia; order Cardiida; family Cardiidae; genus Fragum; species Fragum fragum. The sequence goes on along the minus strand of OX336383.1, from coordinate 10,662,925 downwards.
GATTATCCTCTGATAGGCGCAACTTTTGTTATGCTGTAGCATGTTGGAGGTCTCAGGACAGTCTTTGTGACTGGTTGTATGATAGAAATATCATAACCATAATTTAACAAAGTTTTTGTTTAGAACAAACGAATTAACCCTTGTCCTGATGAATTTGTATCATCTTTTCACTGTATTCTAAATTTTCTACATAAATTCATCTACATCGCATTCAAAGATTTACTCAAGCCAATAAGAACAAGCAGGCAGTGTAGGCTAAGATCAGACTGCACAGCTGTGCAGGCTGATCTTAGTCTATACACCTGACAAAGCCATTGTCAAAGCAGGAATATTTCAGGATCAGCATGACAAGGGTTAAAACCGAACAAGTCATAAGAAATATTTTGCATTAGTTTGAAATTCGTTCGAGGTCGGGAGAAAGGTCTAAACAAGTGCAATGTTTTAGTAACGCGACACGCCATTCAATTTGACGTGAAATTAACATGGAATACACTCAGTCGAAGCAGAGACTGACAGGGGGGTCGAACTAATTTCTTAGAATTTCATGTCTTATTATAAGATATTAAATGGGATTGCATTTCTCATCCGCTTTGAATTAAATCTGCAACGTCGGACTGAATTCATTTTGATGTTTTATGGATTTGTCTTTAACGTTGTATTTTGTCCAATATGTCAAATTCCATTCGTCTTTTTTATCTTTGTAAAATTGGATTTCTTGGTTCGTATTTTTGCGCTCTAACTGACCCCAGTTATCGATGCGCTGTAAAATCGATTTAACTGTTTTCCCTCGAAAAAAAAAAAATATATCATTTATTGGCGGTTCGTTGACCAACCAAATAATTTATTTTGATCCGATGTGAGCTTTGAAGAATATTGGACGACATTCATGTGAAGCATTTTATTTTTTCTACTTTTTACTGGCCGTAGAGTTTGTAGAATAACGCCGTAAATATCGAGGGTTGAACTTCTTGTTAGAACTCAGTTGGCGGAACAAGCGATCGCTCGGTAAGAATGGAAGCATAAACTACAAAAACGCTATAAACATACATTTTCCATTTCAAAAAGACAACTCTGTTGACATTTCCAGATCGTTAGTTTAATATTAGTTTCGTCTAACAGGATTCAAGCGTTTTGATTGGCTGGTTTTTTTCAAATGCTTACATGATCCAAATTTTGACCACGCGATTATGTTTTATAATTGCTTTCAAAGTAGATCCATAGTATTTTACTCATAACTAGTAAAATAAAATATTGCTTTATTTTCCTGTTAGCATTAAAAAAAAAAAGAAGGGAATACAATATTTTTGTTTTGTTTTCAATGAGGTTTAAACCTAAAAATTAATCTCGCTGATGAATGAAATCCCTTTGCGTGTTTAAAGAGTGCGACGGAGGATACGATTCCAACCTCAAAGAAAACAAAAAGATATTTTCTAAATCTAACCCATTCCTATTCAAACCCTCCTTTTTATGCCCCTCAAGATAAAAAAGCTTTGCAAATCATTGTGGAAAATGAGGAGATTGCTGGTATCAAGCGATTTCTTCACCATACAAAATGATTTCTATCCAAATAAGGCAAGTAAAGAAAAGAAAATCGCATCAACTTGAAATTGTCGTTTGCAGCTTCTTTCAATTTGTACCAGTGAAAAATGTTGTTGTGTGGGAATGGGTTAAATGAAATGATTTACAGATGACCCTACAGAGCATGTTTCAAAATAAGGGCCACACGTAACGAGGATAGATAATGTTGTGAGATGGATAATTTTCCCCAGTATTTCAATCAAAATACTGAAAGTACTGTAAGCTAGCAAATCATTGTTTTGTTAAGTAATCTCCTTTGATAAAGGTTAGCATGATAATCAAACCAGCTACAACATGACAAAATCTTAGACTGGTTCAAATAAAAAGAAGTTGAAGACGGCAATTTCAAGTTATTTGAATTTAAAAAATCTTTCTCTTGTTTGGTAGAAAACATTGTGGACAATGAAGAAATTGCATGTAACAAGCAATTTCGTCATTGTCAACAATGTTTTTCAAAGCTGCTTTCTTAAGCTGCTTAAAGAGCGGAATTGAGTGGGTACGAGTTAAATAGTACGATTTAGAAAGAGTTATCTACAATTTGAATAGCGTTTGCAATATTCCTTAAAGACATGAAAACTACTTTTATGGCTAAGGCATACAGTGGATTAAGTTGTTAAGCCTCCAGTCGCAGTTTGCATTCGTTGAACACGTCTGGTAACTGAAGCTACCAAAGCTGACGATTTGCTAGTTAAAACTGATAAAAGTATACGTATGAACGAAGTAAATACACGCGCCAATTCAAAACATTTCAATGTGCTAGCTAAAAAACTTACAATATAAGTTATTTTCATTTTTCACCAAAGAAAGAGATGCGATCATTTTAACCTTTGTCATGCCAAATAACGTCCTTTCCCGAGTCTGCATTACAACGGAAGGCCTGAAAGCCGCTGGAGCACGACATGGGGCTCAAATTTTATTTGGAAAATTAATTTATATAAACAAATCTGGCTTCAAAATGACAAACAGTTGGTGGAGACTTCGATCAGACTGCACTTATGTGTAGTCTGATCTTTGTCTATACCTCCTGGCAAAACAGGAATATTCAGAGTTCAGCAAGAGTTAATGTAAAAACATTCTTTGATAATGAAGGCGACAAACACACGGTGCTCTATCGGGTAAATCAACTTTTGTCGTCAACTAGTCCAAGTAAACTGTGACACGAGCATGAGGTATTCTAAATGAACTCGGATGAAGAAGGAAACCTTAAAATCTACGTTCGTTAGAAAATAGTTTAATGACATAATTAGTCGATAGAAAAGTTTATACAGTCACGTGATGTCCACAATTAACCTATTTTATAGCATTGGCTTTGCGATGCGTCCTCACGATATTTTACAGAGAATATCTTTTTCTATATGAGACGATTTTTTAATGGGGTTTTACGCCGCTTTCAACAAATTTTCAGTTATATCGCGGCGACTTGAGCACCTAACAATGGAATCCTGGTATTTCTCACACCAGTACTACCATTACATCCCTTCCTAGCCTCCAGCTGCTATCTCACATAGGTCTACGATTATCGACCCATTGGTGAGAGACAAATAGTCGGAAAAGATGAGTGCCGCCGTCGGGGATCGAACCCGGGACCTCTTTATGAGACGAAGTATACATTATAGCGACTTATTAAAACTTAAAGCGGTATTGATGGGTTGTTGGTCCCGCCTACTTACTCAGATGGTCCCGCCCCCTAACTCCAACAGGAAGTTCCACTTAAATAGGAAGCGACATTATCTCGCAAATTGTATGTTCAACAACATGTAACAAAAACTAGAATGTTTGGTAAGCGACATTAATGTTGTAACTACAATTTGAATAAGCTGTAAAAATCTCCAAACCAACAAAAATGCATCACATAAATGTCGGCCAGTGTCAAGCGTTAAAATTTCACTTCGATCTAACTGAGTTATATGATTGGTCGGTTGATTATTTGAATGACAGTCGCGATCGGCTTATTACGAGATTAGTGCAATTGACTTAATCCTGCAAAAGACAGCCATCTCAGCGACTCATCAAAAGATGTTATCTGAAACAGGTGGTTGTTTTATCATAGTCCACGTATTAGAAAGATTCACGAACTTAAAAACACCAGAATATATCGATTGGTGTCGATTTTATTCAAACAATACAATACAATACAATACAATGACATTTTTATAGCGCAAAAACTGCCAAGGAGGCATTCTGTTGCGCTGAACAAAGCTATCAGTACATTATTTACATATCATATCAGTAAAACTTTGAAAAAAGATAAGTCTTAAGAGATCGTCTAAAGACAGATTCTTGTTGAATTTGTCTTAGATGGTTTGGCAGTCCATTCCACCACTTTGGTCCTGTCACTGCAAATGACCTATCAGCGATGCATGTACGTGTTTTTGGAACATTCAGCAAAGACGTCTTACTTGATGATCTCAGTCTATGTCAAGTTTGATTGATCTTAATTAAGTTAATTAGATATTTAGGAGCTGTTCCCCTAACACATTTAAATATAAGTGTCAGAACCTTAAACATTATCCTTGCTCTAACCGGGAGCCAGTGCAGATGTTGTAGAATCGGTGTAATAGGTTGATCAAATCCACAATCACTAACAACTCTAGCTGCTTGATTTTGAACTTTTTGGAGTTTATTCATTTGGTACTCAGGAATACACATAAATAGTCCATTGCAGAAATCTAGCTGAGAATGGATTAAGCCATGCACTAGGATCTGAGTACTTTTTTTCGTCAAATATTTTCTGATTTTTACTAATCCCTTTAATTGATAATGAGCATTTTTACATTTGTTTTTAATATGGCGATCAAAACTAAGGTCATTTTCCAATAGAACACCTAAACCTCTGACATGATCAACGCACTTAACATCGATTCCGCCAACATTTAAACTAGAAATATTGACTTTGGATAGCTGCTGTCTTGTTCCATATACAATTATTTCGGTTTTAGAGTTGTTCATTTTTAGTTTATGATTACTCATCCATGAAATTACGTCACTAAGGCACTTGTTTAGAGCAACCGACGTTTGGGCTTCACTATCGTATACTCCAGCATTAAATCTCATCGCCAGTTTATGATCATCAGCGTACCCGTATAACTCGATAGGATATTGGCGGACAACTTGACTTAATGCCACAATGTACATGGTAAAAATTACCGGTCCAGCACATGATCCCTGCGGCACACCATATTTTAAGTTTTCAAGCCTGGAAGAGCTATTATTAACGATGACCCTCATAGATCTTTGACTGAGGTACGACTTGACCCATTTTAGCGGAACAGCCTGTATATTGAAGTCATTCTGTAGAATTTTAAGAACTATGGAGATATCAACAGTGTCAAACGCGGCACTAAGATCTATCATAACAACAATGGTAACCTGTTTGTTATCAATGGCATCTAGTAGATCACTGTACATTTTGATTAATGCAGTCTCAACACCATGATTTTTTTCTGTATGCACTCTGATACACAGGGAGAAGGCTGTTTCTCTCCACATGATCTGTGATCTGATTTAGTGCTGCTTTTTCCAGTATTTTTGAAAGAAAGGACAAGTTGGAAACTGGTCTATAATTACTCATTTCAAGGCTAGCTCCTTTCTTTTTCAATAGCGGTTTTACAACAGCACTTTTCCATGCTTTAGGCCATGCCAAACCTGTCTTAGTGCACAAAGTGATCCATTTGATACACGAATCTTGACATTTATAATAGATTGATAGATAGATTTTTAGCTAGCAAGGCGGCAGCATTGATGTCTTAAGTTCACAGACAAAATTTTGAGGTTGTCTAAAGTTCAACGTGTGCAAACTGCCACTGGAGGCTTAACCACTAACTCCATTAAATGCCTACGCCATGTAAAGTAGTTATTATGTATTTCAGGAAAAGTACAAACTCTATTTAGATTGTAGAGAACTCGTTCGAAAGACTCATCCCCATCAATTCCGCTATTTTAAGAATCTCAAGAAAAAAGCTTAAAAAAAAACACTGTGGACAATGCAGAAATTGCTTGTTGCGAGCAATTTCTGCATTGTCCACAGTGTTTCCTTACCAAACAAGGGAAATAGTTCTGGATTCAACCAACTTGAAATTGACGTTTGCAACTTCTTTTAATTTGAACTAATCAAATATTTTATCGTGTTGTTATGGGTTAACTCCTGGGCTTCTTAAACCTCGTTTATTTATCATCATAACATTTAGCAAAGAAGAATACTTAACAAAACCATGCTTTGCTATCTTACAGTGCTTTCAGTACTTTGATTTCACTTATACTTTCGCACGTATCTCGTCAAATACAATCGATTGATAATTATACTTAAGTGATGAAGAGAATATTTTTTGTTTTCATGGAGGTAGGAACCGAAAAACCTAATCACACTGTATGAATACGCGAAGCGGATTCATACAGTGTGTGATTAGGTTTTTCGGTTCATACCTCCATGAAAACAAAAAATATTATCTTCATTTCTTATAATTTAATAGCATCGAGCGAAAAATGCAACAACTTAACAAATTTTGATACCTTTTTGTAGTGAACTATTTTGTGCGGAAGCATTCAAACTGGCTGCGTACTCAAAATTTTGTTCATGGAGGTATGAATTAAATTTTTCGACCAATCAGATCGCTCGTTTTTGATAGACGAAACTAACAATTAAATTATAATTTGATAGAAATGATAGGTAAAAGATAGCTACTCTGATATTGTACTTTTGATCCACCATAGCCTTTTCCCCATTTTGTTAACATAAAGTCTCTCGGTTAATAATCAAATTTTGATTTTATTCCAAAACGAAAGAATTACTACTAGAATATATATATCATGGAGAATAAAAAGATTTGAAAGAACTACACAATACATGTCTGTTGCTTTCAAAATTTCAGTAGCATAAATGAAATAATGCATATAAGCTTTCAACTCCAAATTGGTCGCCATTTGTTAACCTTTTTTGTTGGTTTGTGGACTCAAGCGTCGAAACTATAGCTTATTCAGATAACGCCGTCGGAGTCGATGGGCGTAGCCAAGTGGGCGGGGCCAGCGACTGGTCAATTCACCATTTACCGTTGCCTTAGAACAGCAAATGTTACCCCCTCCCCCCTCCCCCCCCCAAAAAAAATGCTGCTAGAAATAAAAGTCTATTATGTACGTTGTTAAAACTTGATAGTTTGGGCGATCTATAACATCAGTACATATTACAATCTATTTTAATTCTGTCCGTCAATTGGTTCCAAACAATGAATCTTGGCTTGGTTATTCAGGTGGAGCTTTTATAAATGTTTTATTATAAAGAAACTTAAGCGGACCCTTATTGAGATAGCAGACTTTAACTCGTAACGGATATCGTACATGTGACCGATATTGAAGGAAATATATATATATGTTTAAAATTATCGTGATTTACATCATACTGCGCTTAAGATAATCTTGAATGTGTATATGGCATGTTTAAATTAATCGTGATTTACATTATGTTATGTTTAAAACATAACTTGATTTTACCTAATATTACATCTAAAATGATCGTGACTTACATGTCATTATGTCACGTTTAGAATAATCGTGATTAAGATTATTTCACGATAAGAAAAAATGTGATTTACACTAAGCCATGCTTAGAATAATCGTGATTTACCCGTTTAGAAAAATCGTGATTTACATTATGTTATATCTTTTTTTATCGATAATAGACATGAAACGCGATGGACAGAATATCGTTTATGAAATTTTTCAGATGATTTGCGGAAAACATTTTTTTGTTAAGAAACCACCATGTATCACTATAAGCATTACCTATGAAGTAATAATACTTTGGGTCGCTTTTATCTTTAAGAAATGTCCGGTTTAGAAATTCCTATACAAGATGGGGTCTAAAACAAGGTATTGCCTCAAACACGTGTTATTCGATGGTTAAACCCTGCAGACATTATATTGTGTCAATTCTGGCATAAATAAGATGACTTCAGATTCAGACCTTTCGTGTGCATTTTTAAAATTGGTCTTCGCCAACTTCAACTTTTGAATATCTTCTTGAATATGAGCAACGGGCGTTTATAAATAAACAAAATGTCCATTGCGGGGAAAAAGTTACATTTGTATTTATCAAATCATTTATGTGCTGCATTACGTGAGTGTTTAAATTGAGAGATGAAGAGAACATCGCTTATTCATACAGTGTGATAAGATTTTTAGGTTCATATCTCGTCGAAAACAAAAAAGAAATATTATCTTCATTTCTTATAGTTCATTAGCATCCAACGAAAAAAAAAAAAAAAAAAAAAATTTACATCCAACGGAAAAAAAAAACAAAAACAACAACAACAAAAAAAAAACAAATGTTGATACTTTTTTGTATGGGACTATTTTGTGCGGAATCATACAAAATAGCCACGTGCTCAAAATTCTGTTCAGTGAGGTATGCCTATTTTTTCGACCAATCAGAACGCCTGTTTTTGAAAGACGAAACTAAAAGTTAAATTATTGCACAATAATGAAATATACCCCCCTTGGTTATTTATGCTTTTTACGCTTTTCTCGTGTATGAATTAATGTATAACTTACTAGTAAAACTTGGTCCATCCTCATGTTTTATACCGGTCTACTCACGAAGCCAGACAAGTTGGAAATGAAAATGCCAACTGTAAATGGACTCTAATAGGTTTGCAAGTAACATATCTACATTTATAAGTCTTCAAAACGTCAGAATAACGTTTGTATAAATAAGGTTTATGTAAAACGACACGACAACATGGGAAGGTCAGGAACCGTATACGGTACTTTTATAGGCTTAAACTCACTACCATATGACAAAATTCTAGACTGGTCCAAATTAAAAGAAGTTGCAGGCAACGACATCAAGTTGGTGAAACTCCTTAAGGTTAAATATCATCGCTGATAATGAAGACTAGCAGTTTCTTCATTTTCCACAATGTCTTCAAAAGTTTTCTTTCACATAGGTATGAGAACATTACAAATAAAGGAGAAATAACTTGAAACAAGCAATTCTTCCTTTCCTCACATTGTACTCATTTGTTATTTTGCGTAAAAGTGCGATTGTATAGGAATTGGTTAAATAGCTATCATTTATTCAATATGTTGTAAATTAACGCGTATTGGTTCAACACTGAGAATATACACCAACATAACTTGGGTGTCACGATTTTGTTGTTGTTGTTTCTTTAACATATATATCGAAAATTTGTAAGCGAGTGTTGACTAGCTAAATGGCTTTTTTTTATTTTAAGTGAGGGTAAGATCAGCTTGTTTCAAAGAAAAACGAGTTGGAATTTTTTCTCACACGAACTCGTTAATCTTTATTATTATTTTACTTATATATTCATTTTTATTTTATTTATTTTATTTTCGCGTATCTTTTTTTTTTTTTTTTTCATTTTTTAATATTATTATTTTTATCATTACCTTTTGCATCACTCGAAAAAAATCAGTAACATGTGATAAAACCGACTACTTCTTGTTCAATCCCTGGTTTTTACGTCCACTTGGTGGACAAGCAATTTCTCCATTTTACCCAATGTTTTCTACCTTACTCAAAAGATTATTTTTCAAATGAAATCAACTTTAAATTGTCGTCTGCAAAATCATTAAAGTTATAAGTGATTCTGTCTAGCTATACGTATTCGAGATGGGTTTTCGTTATCGATATCAAATGTTGTTATTGTAGATAGTTTCGTGGTCGGAAGCCATTGTAAAAATCACCATAGAATATTTCCCCAAAAGAAATGTTTCTTCTTCTAAACAATTTACCACAATAAAAATCTTATCAATACATGTCGTTTGTTTGTTTGTATGGGGTTTTACGCCGCTTTCAACAATCTTTCAGTTATATCGCGGCGGCTTGAGCACCTAACAATGGAATCCTGGTATTTCTCACACCAGTACTACCATTACATCCTTTCCTAGCCTCCAGCTGCTATCCCACATAGGTCTACGATTGTCGTCCCATTAGTGAGAGACAAATAGTCGGAAAGAAGAGTCCTGCCGTCGGGGATCGAACCCGGGACCTCTAGATTGACAGTCCGACGCGCTACCAACTGCGCTATGACGGCGGCTAATAAATGTCGTACACCTATATAAAAGTTTCAGCAATATGATATACAAACATTAGATTTTCTCTCTTGTTATGTAAACAGTGAAAGATTGAAAGTTGTTGCCGGCGACAATATGAAAGCGACGGATCGTCATCTGTCTATGGAAAACTTTATTAAACAATCAAATCATTCATTGAACATTTAGAACATTGACCTTTGCTATTTTGTTAAGCATTTTGTTGTTGTGGCGACTTAAAAAGACATAACTCCACGTTATTCAAGTATTTTGGTCGCCAACTCTTTGTTTCGTGTAAGTGACCACAATCTAAGACAAACTAATGCCGTGTACTTTAATTCGAACTTCCTGTCGAAGGCCAAAGGGAGTATCAGTGATATGTGAATCAAAATGTGTGTTTGTTGCACGACCTTTGACAAAACTTGGCCCCGATCTCGGTGTTAGCTGGTGCATGCGATTTCAAGAAACTTTACATTTCCGGATTTCCGATTATTAAATTTTACGAGTAATAACATTGGGAAACTTGACGGAATGATCCACCAGTTATGGCGTTATTATGAAATAGTAACATCAAACCCGTGTGGTCCATTTAGTGAAATTTACTCTAACCATATTCATGTGCCAAACTTTGCAAAGGGAAACTACTATAACTGGACTACTCTCCTATTTTAAGAATAGATAAATATGCTAAATAGGGAATATTACAACAGTGTGTTTTTCTATTTGTTGTTATCGTGTTCGAGAAGCGTGCGTAAGTATTTTTTATTGAATGAATCCAATAAAAATACCATCACACGTTTCGAGAACACGATAACAACAACTAGAAAAACCAAACTGTTGTAATATTCCTTTTATTATATACCTTTAAGAGATGTCATTAAGAAAATTCTCATAAATAATAAAGAAATAACCAATTTTCCGGAAAAAAAAAAAACGAATACACAAAAATGAGTCCGTGTTTAACGGTACTCGACGAATACGGGTTTTTAGTACACGCCGAATATTGATTTTTTTTTCAGTCGAGTTGTATTAGATAGCCAGATTTTAATTTATATCATCTATAGGTATATGATAATGTCAAAGATTGTAATTGAACCAGTGTGTTCTGTATACTTACCTTGCTAATTGAAGCTCCTACCTAAGATAAACGAAAAAAATAAAACCGTCAGAGAAATGAAAAACCTAATGACACATCTCCGCATGCAATTTATTGACAATTGTAAAGTAGTCCCACATCCGTTCACGTGATGCTTTCGTCTTTCTTCCATTATTTTCTAATAAGGAAACCGGAAATGGTTTATTTCAGACTGGTATCGCAAAAAACTCTAATGGAATTCCTCTGTTCGTGTTACCTTCGTCTCAATAAATAGGAAATACGTAACGGTTTTAACGCTAAGTAAAGGGACTTTGTAACAAAATCCCATTGATCAGTTGATTGTTGGTTTTTAATTGAGCTAATAGTTTATATGAGACACGCGGCAAATCAATGGATTTTTTTTATGATTTGCGTTCTTATAGCGGATAAAATCACCAGCAAATCTCTACATAAATTTCGAGAAGAGATTGATGTCGAGATTCAGCTAATATATAATTTAAAGAAAAAGATGTTGTAACCCATAGCAAGACTGTAAAATTAAAAGGGAATATTCCGGGCTCAGCATGAAAAGGGTTAATTATCATATGGACCATGTTTCCCTATGTTTCACTGAAACAGCACACCATTCCTTCGGGGCGTAAATTATCGTTAAACGGTAGTGTTCTTTTCTAATGGGATTGGATTGAAATGACGTAGTTCTAATTGAAATTAGATTCTTTAAATGTATTGTTTTAAAAACAAAGGCTTGGGTTTTTTTTTTTTTTTTTTTTTTTGCGAGGGAAATCAATTCTCAGAAAACACATTTAGCAACAATGTTGGTTTACCTAATTCCCACACAATCCCTATATTTCAACATTTGTACGCCTCTCAAAATAAATAAATAAATAAAATAAAGCTTAAAAAATGTTTCTCTACCCTGACAGATTCAGATTTTTGAAAAAAAAAAAAATAATAATCAATTGAACTTGTTGTCTGCAACTTTTTTTTCTAATTTCGACAGGTTTTAGATTCTGTCGTCTGGTAATTGACCAAATCGCGGCTGTTATTCAAGGAATATATAGACCAATCAAATCATTCATTCAGTCCGGAATTAAGATTTGAACTCCAACATTGGCCGCCATTTGTGTGAAAGATTTTTGTTTGTTTTGCGACATAAACGTTGTAACTACAGCTTATTCAAGCTGTAGGTACGACGTTCAGGTAGCCAACCAACCATTCTATTTTATTGTATCATGCTGCTTGGCATAGATTTTGCAAAATAACGCCGTTTAAAATCGAAGCGGGACTTCCTGTTGGAGTCAGGGGGCGTGGCCACAGGAGTAATTGTGCTCGGTCAGAGATTGGTCAATTGGTTATTATTGCTGACAATAAATACGAACTCATTGAGATTTCGCGTTTTATATTGAATAGCTAGCAAAACGTCAGCTTTGATAGCTTAAGTTAACAGACATAATTTTGAGGCCGTCTTAAAGTTCAACAAGTGCAAACTGCCACTGGAGGCTTAACCACTGAATCCTTTAAACACCTACGCCATAAAAAGTATTTCTTATGTATTAATGGAATATTGCAGACTCTGCCTGCAAGTTCACCTCCTAGGTATTTTTTTGCTCACTTGAGCACATCGTATTAAAAAGACTTTGATCAGAGTCTTCAAAGAGGTTGCAGACAAAAAAATCAAATTGTTGAAAATTCTAAAATATTTATCTCTCTAGGTAGAAAACAATGTGGAAAATGAAGAAATTCCTTGTAATAAGCAATTTCTTCATTTTCAACATCGTTTTCCCCAACTATTTTCTTAAGGGGAGTAAAAAGGGGGATTGTGATGGAATGGGTTAACTCCGTGGTTACTTTAACCTCGTTTTTTTATCATGATAACGTTTGACAAAGAGGATTACTGAATAAAGCAACGCTTTGCTAGCTTACAGTACTTTTCAGTACTTTGATTTTGTAAATACTTTGTTAACTATGTCGTGTTTGGTGTTACCGTGTCCGTATTCACATACTCTACGAGTAATCTTTAGGTTGCGAGTTCGATACTCATCCGAGACATTGGCTTTTAAGACTGGCAATATGAGAGGTGTAGAGAGTTTCGGGTCCAAATGTCGGCCTTAGAGCTGGTCAAGTTGGTTTGTCCCCATGCAAGGCATGCAGATACCAAGCTTAGTACTGCGTGATGAGACTCGTGAAACGTCCGAATAAACGAACTTAGTTGAAATAATTCTAAAAGTTTTTTTAAAACTCCATTCAAACAAGCATCGTGATTTGTGATTTACTCAGCTCAAACAGAAACGGTGCACTTTGAATCCTACAGTTTCAAGAGAAATGCATTAGAAATTAGACGAAATGTGTGTCACATTTCAGATAAAGCCGTGTTAAATATTTATGTGATATTTGATTATGTGTTACCACAATACTCTCTCCCCTTGAACTACGTTACAGCCCCTGGAATCTTCGAGCGATACCCTCCACCTTCACGATAACTGTTACAGCGATGCATGCAACTTCACGATAACTGTTAAAGTGATACACTGCACCTTCACTATAACTGTTCAAAGCTTTACAATGTGCTTTCATGATAACTGTTAGAGCGATACACTGCACCTTCAAGATAACTGTTACAGCAATAAACTGTACCTTCAGGATAACTGTGACAGCAGCACACTGTACATTCACGTTAACTGTTCCATCAATACACTGCACCTTCACGATAACTGTTACAGCAATATTCAGTACCTTCACGATAACATTTACATCAATAAACTGCATCTTCACGATAACTGTTACAGCAGTACACTGTACACTGTACCTTCATGAAACCAGTTACTTACCCAATATCCACAATATTTTCTACCGAAAAAAAAATCGTCAACTTGAAATCGTCATCTGCAACATCTTTGAACTTGGATCTGTCTAAGATATTGGCGTCTGAAAACTGGTTAAGGTACATGCATATTTTTTTACTTGAAACTACAAATATAGAAAAAACGAGTTTCCCTTCAGCTTTTGTTTATTATTTACACGAAGCAACAGCCATTCGATTATAACTTTTAAATCGTTAAATGAAATGACAATAAGATTTTGCAACAGTGAAATATCACTAATGAATAAGCGATTTCTGTTCTTTTCGTGTACTTTTAGGACATGTTAAGTTGAAAAAAATATTGAGTGAAAATCGTCTTTTCGAATAATTGACACGTTAATTTAAAATGCATTAACTTTACATGCTTAATCTGTTTTTAATGTGTTTTCAGCCTACAATTGTATAAAGTTTAATTTTGAATTGCTTCGCATTGTCTCGAATTGCACTGTCAGTTTTTGTAATTGGAATTCCCGGATAAAAACTAAACAACAGCAAAATCAACAACATTAACAACGCTTAAGATATAATTGTAAACAGACAACAACAAAGAAACGAATGCGAATTTTTGTAATGCTGATCAGAATTTTCAGTATTTTCGCTTTGGCTGTGAATCCCTGGTCATCAGGGAAAACCTCGATATGGACAAAATATGTTTTGTTCAATAATCTTCTTCGTCAAACGTTATCATGATAAAGAAACGAGATTAAATTAACCAAGGAATTCTCCCTTTTTACGTCCCTCAAGAAAATAGTTGTGAAAAACAACGTGGAAAATGAAGTAATTGCTTGTTACAAGCAATTTCCTCATTTTCCACATTGTTTTCTACCTAAAGTGATAAATATTTTAGAATTTTCAACAATTTTTAATTGTCATCTGTAACATCTTTGAAAATCTATGTGCTCAAGTGAGCTAAAATACCTAGAAGATGAACTTGCATGCAGAGTTGGCAATATTTTTGAAATACACAAAAACCATTTTTATTGCGTAGGCATTTAACGGGTGAAGTGGTTTAGCCTCCAGTGGCAGTTTGCACTCGTTGAACTTTGAGACAACCTCAAAATGTTGTCTGTTAACTTAATCTATCAAAGTTGACGCTACCAAAATAAAAATGAAGACTTGAATTAAACCATTACGTACTTAAACCATTAACCCTTTCCTGTTTTGCAAAATTTTAGACTCGTCCAAATTCAAAGGTTTTGCAGACAAAAATTTAAAGTTGATTTTATTTGAAAAATAACCATTTAGTGGGGTAAAAAGTATTGTGGAAAAAGAAGAAATTGCTTGTAACAAGCAATTTCTTCTTTTTCCACAATGTTTTCTCAATTCTAAAATAGCAGGGACATAAAAACCAGGGATTATCCAGGAAAGGGTTAAAACTTCATCTTCTACTACTTCATTAATTTGTCGATTGAGGGATTGTTGGACCCGCCCACTGAAATAGAATGGTTGGTTAGCGCGCTAAACGTCTTGACTTCAGCTTGAATAAACTGTAGCTACGATGTTTAAGTCGCCAAATCAACCAAAATGCTTTACATCAATGTCGGCAAATATACGAGTTCAAAGGTCCGGTTTGTCTCTCACCAATTGGTGGATAATCGTAAACCTAAGTGGGATAGCAGCCTGAGGCTAGGAATGGATGTAATGGTAGTACTGGTGTGAAAAATACCAGGAATCGATTGTCAGGTGCTCCAGCCGCCGCGATATGACTGAAATACTGTTAGAAGAGGCGTTAAACCACATTAAATCAATAAATCAATCAAAGTTCCGGTCTGAATGAATGATTCGATTGGTCGATTGATTCGTTGATAGACTGACGCGCTCGGTCAATTTGATAGATATTGTTAATCGTACACGTAAATGTTTCTGAGAAGAAAAAAAAAGAAATATTTCAACACGACAGTTCAATCGAAAACACTCAGATCACAAGTCTACATTGTAATACCCTAACCAGTGAGGCACGCTCTTTGAGCCTATACCTGTCGTTACATTATATGAAACGTTAGTTTGACATTTAGCAAATGCCTGAAGACGTCTACCACTTTAGGAGTAATTCAAGGACATTTAGCCATATTGACATAACCCCACAACGTCCATTTGTTCCAGAAATTAAATTACCCCCATGAATTGTCAGAACATCCCCGAATAAATCAGGTCTAGACCAATATTCATCCACAAACCATTGTATTACATACTAAGAAGAATGAGATTATAAAAATAAGTGGTTGTTAACGGTTGAAATAAGCATCTTAATTACTACAATTAATTATTTAACTCATGCTCGGTACATTTAAAGTCGAAAGGACACATAGACATTCAACAACAACATACAAACAAACAATAAACAAACAAGAAACTTTGTCTCCCAATGATGATTTATTATTTGAACGTCTCTTCTGTTTTTATAATCATTTCATATGATTAAATTTTTAGTTTCGTCTATCAAAACCGAGCAGTCTGATTGGCCAAAAATTTATCCATACCTCCTTGAACAAAATGTTGAGAACACAGGTATTTTGTTTGCTTCCGCACAAAATAGTTCCATACAAAAAAGTATCGAATGTTGTAAACAGTTTGCTTTTACGCTCTATATTATTGAATAAATGAAGAGATTTTTTGTTCATTCTTCGAGGTATGAAACGAAAATCCTAATCACACTTATGTATGAATCTACTTCATACGGTGTGATTAACTTTCCGTTTCATGCCTCCAAGTAAGATAATTAAGGTATCAGCATGTTGGCTTAATACCATTGTCTGGCCCTTTATTGCATAGATTCAGAAAACAAAAAAAAAAATAGTGTTTACAAGGCCGGCGATCGAACACTTAACCAAATAATTGATAGTGCAGTGGGTACAGATTGAATCTGAATGAGGATCTGAATGAATCTTCGCTTGGAGATCGAATTATCGAATTATCGAAACGTAAGCTCGAATAATCTGTTATTACGATTTAAGGAGCCTATTGCTATACGGAGCCTTGCATTTAACATTCGATATTGAGACATTCAGCTATATTGACATATTCCCGTATTGTCCATTTGTCCCCCTCAAATTAGATTAATCCCGTCATTTCCCATAATTCTTTCGAATATAACAGGGTCTAGACCATTTTTACCCCTCTATTATATCAAACACCATGGGGAATCACTGTAAGCCAAAATATCCAGAACTATGTTAAGAAAAACAACGACGTTAAAGCAAGGGCGTATTTTTTATTGTATGAGTTTCTGTGCTTCAAAATGTATTTTCCTCTTGACCTTGTATCAGATTCATTGCTGTTGAGAAGCCAAGTGTATCTGTATATGTAGTGTTAATTTTTTTCAATTGAATACAGATTTAAGTTGAAATCTATCTATCTATCTATCTATCTATTTATCTATCTATCTATTTCTCCCCCCCCTCTCTCTCTCTATCTCTCTCTCTATCTATCTATCTATCTATCTATCTATCTATCTATCTATCTATCTATCTATCTATCTATCTATCTATCTATCTATCTATCTATCTATCTATCTATCTATCTATCTATATCTATCTATCTATCTATCTATCTATCTATCTATCTAACTATCTATCTATCTATCTGTTTTTCTATTTACCTATCCATCTCCCCCTCTCTCTTTGACTTCGAAAACTGAACCAATTTCAAGTTGTTGGACGGCCTGAAGAGACTTACATGTAATTGTAGTAAACGTTGTTGAAAATAAAGGAGTTTCAACTTACACATCGAAAAGCATTATTTTGCAAAATTTGTTGCTAGTAACATCTAGCAATTTACGGTTGGTTGGCGATCTCAGCATCGTAACTACAACTTGAATAAACTGTAGTTACGACGTTTACGTCACCAAACAAAACAAAATGTCGATACTTTGTTGAATCGTAGATACTTTAAAAAAGAAAAGAAAAAAGAGGAAATGCCGCTCTAAGTAAGAAAAATGAATAATTTTGAAATTGAATGAGAAGGGTGGGCTAGTGAAGTGATCTATATAGTGACCCCCTTTATGACAAGTTTGCCCTGATGCGCTCATCCGAGATAAAGGCTCTTTTTCTTTCAAAAACACTTGATTAATGTTCAGGCCACGATTACGATTCAAATGGGCCTAACCCCATACATACATCATCTCTGTACCTGGGGGACCAAAAGTCAAGACGCTAGCAATGTTCAAAGAATTCCACAAACGGATTTTCCATGACAATTTTCAAGGCTCCGTGATTTATATATTAGGAGGAGACAGATTTTTGCTGCACTCTGGTTCCAGCGAATGATTTGAGAATTTGAAAGAATTAGTGAATTGATGCTTCATGCAAAAAATTAAGGCTCAAGTCCAAGTGGGTCTCGGGAAGATTTTCTTCATAATTTTACTTTAAGTTGCCATGGCAGCTAGAGTTTTTCAACGGACTTTTATAGCTTATGTGTAAAAGGACTATCTAGGGAACATTTACGAAATTATAATGGCCCAGAAGTTTGAGAGAACGTATTGTAAAAAAAGACGAAAAAAAAATTAAATAAATAAAAAAAAAATCGGAATTTCCTACGCCCCCCTTCCCCCCAGTCCAAGCCCCTAGAGACATGAGGGTAAGAATATAATAAATTTTGAAAATATTCTGTATACTTATGTTTCACGCAAAATTTAGTTGTGACTGACCGACTAGGAGAGAAGATTTTGTTTTGAAAATTCTTAACTTATTTTCTTAAGCCCTCCTCCAAACGGTGCTCTGCCCTTGGGGAAATGGTAATAGCAATTTTGAAATAGAAAAAAACTAATGTTTCATACAAAATATCAAGGCTCTATGCCTTCCTGGTCAGGAGAAGGAGATTTTTCCAAAGATTTTTCTAAAATTTCACTTATGTTGCCATGGTAACCAGAGTTTTTTAACGGATTTCATTTCCTGATGCTATTATGAACGAGGTCCACCTAGGGAGCATATCTGCCAAATTAGGTTTAAATTGGTCCAATGGTTTTGTAAGAGATGTCGTTTTAAACCATTCCTAATTTCTAAATAGATCCCACCCCGGGGACCCCGCCCCTGGGGACCAAAGGGTATTGATTTTAAAATTTGAAAGATGTAAATAGACTGTTGTTCAATGCAAAATATCAAAGCTCTACCCTTCCTGGGTCAGGAGAAGAAGATTATTGAAAACTTATTTATTAAAATTTAACTCTTATTACCATGGTAACCGGAGTTTCAATGGATTTCAAATCTTAAAGCTATTTCAAGAGAGTGCCACCTAAGGAAAATTTTTGCCAAATCTGCTTGACATTTACCCAGTGGTTTGGGAGATATTTTTTAAGCTGTAGTTACGGCGTTTAGGTCAACAACCAGCCATTTTTGTGGTAGGTGCT
Organism: Fragum fragum; assembly: GCA_946902895.1. Taxonomy (NCBI): domain Eukaryota; kingdom Metazoa; phylum Mollusca; class Bivalvia; order Cardiida; family Cardiidae; genus Fragum; species Fragum fragum. The sequence goes on along the minus strand of OX336383.1, from coordinate 10,644,001 downwards.
TCTTACCATAAATTTTGAAAAATGACGCCGTTAAAAAACGAAGCGGAACTTGGAGTTAATGGGCGGGGCCTAGAGATTTGATATGCGAGGCCAGCGATCGGTCAATTTAGACCCATCAGCCTGAGTCAAAATGCTAACGGAAGGTACATCGGTCCTCCAGAAAATTGTTGTACTTATCCCCCGATACAAACGTGTCAAAAATAGAATTGTCTGCGGGCAGTATATAATACTATAAGTGGTCAATAAAAGATCTCTCTAATACGACGGACATCCCAATTGTTATCTATTTCATGGCTTGTCAAACCTGACCACACAATAAATATACTAGGAGACCAGAGATGTACCTCTTTAATTAGAAAAATGAAGGACTCAAATGAAACGGTCACATTTAGAGTAACGCAATGAGGATCGAAGTTTAGTCGCCGCCGTCATAGCGCAGTCGGTAGCGCATCAGACTCATAATCTTCAATAATGGGATGTCATGGGCTCGATCCCCGGCGGCGGCACATATTCTTACCGACATTTGTCTCTCAACAATGGGTGGATAATCGTAAACCCAAATGGGATAACAGCTGGAGGCTAGGAAAGGGTGTAATAGTAGTACTGGTGTTAGAAATGTATGGTGCTCCAGCTGCCGCGATATGACTGAAATACTGGTAAAAGTGGCGTTAAACCCCATTCAATCGAAATGCAGTCAAACTAGTCCTGTTGAAATCTCTACTGGCCTATGTTAGCCGATTCAAGATATTTACAATTATTCTTGACGGATCGCTGGTCACGCCAACCGAACTCCGACATAACATTTCTATTTAAGTAGAAAACGACATATTTTTGTAAATCATGTGGTAAGAGACATATACTAAAACATGCGATTTCACATCGAAACTAAAGCTTTTTGTAGCAGTAGCTATGAGGTTAAGTCAACAATTCAAAAAAGAATAAAATGTTTAACCCATTACAAACTGGTCCAAAATGCAAAGAAGTTGCCGACGACAATTTCACACAGAGAGAATGTTGAAAGTATTTTTTAGGTAGAAAACAAGGTTATAAATGAAGAAATTGCTTGTAACAAGCAATTTCTTCATTTTTAACATTGTTTACCCAACATTTTACTGAAACGGTGTCAATAGGTTGAAGTAAAATGGCAGAAATCAAGTTTCACTTTCGGCCTTAAAAAATAATCTGATGACTTTCTGGTTATATTCACTCTGAAGCGTTTTTGAAACGACAAGCAAAAGCTACGTCCCAATGACGTAAATTCAGCTCAGGAAGGATAATGGCTCTTTGACCCATTCTCAAACTATCACGCTTTTTGGCGCGACTCAAGAAAAAATATTTGGAAAACTAAGTGATTATTCACGTAATTGCGTGTTACATGCAAATTCTTCATTATCCACATTATCCACATTTTTTTCTTTACACAAAGACAAAAAATTTTCAAATTCCATCAACTACAAATTATCGATTGAAACTTCTTTCAATTTGGACCATCTTATAATATTGTCGTTTGGTTATGGGTTAAATGCACGAGACCACGACGATGAGAAAAGATCACGTGATTTTTTCGCGTTATGGTCATCGTACTTTTTGTACGATCGTGTTCGCGTTATCATAGTGTCGTGACCTACCGACCCCCATCAGTTCGATATTTAACGGCAAAATATATCGCCACTAACAAAAAAGTGAATGGCTGTTTGGTGACCTAAACATCGCATCTACAGCTTGGGAAAAAAAGCTGTAGTTACGGCGATTAAGTCGTAAAAATGCCTCGCGTATACAATGTTGACCAATTCAAGACTTCGAAGTTCACTTCCGGTTTAAATGTACCCCTTAATTGGTTTATTGATGTTTTGACTGAGAGGCTCAGAACCCCTATCCGTCAATTACTTTGCGATGGAGCGTTGTTCCATATGAACATGTGATTCAGGTAATAGCTAGTTAGAAGTCTTAAGGCCTGCTTTGTACCGTGGATATACTTACTAGTTAAACAAAATGTACTTTCCATATATATTGATGTTTAAGAAAAGTTTCGCCACCTCCCACCTGTGAAAAACTGTGACCTGTCCAAATTGAAGGATTGATTGATGTATGTATGGGATGTTACGCCACTTTTATCAGTATTTCCCTCATATCGCGGCGGCTGGGGCACCTAACAATGGACTCCTGATATATCTTGCACCAGTACTGCCACTACATCCTTTCCTTAAGTCCAACTGCTATCCAACTAAGGTTTTCGATTATCCACCAAACTGAAAGAATACTGAATAAGACGATTTTAGGTTGATGATATTCTAAACTTCTTTGTCCTTTAGGTAGAAAACATTGTGGACATTGATGAAATTTCTTGAATCAAACAATTTCATCATGTCCACAATGTTTTTCCAAGACTTAAAAAGAAGGGATTGTTTGGGAATGGATTAAAATTTATATGTTTCTTATTAAGTGGCATGGGCCGCTTAGAACGGGAAATAATTCGATTAACTTTTTCGATGATATTTTGTCAGAGATTATGATAGTTTGCCGGCTTTAAAACGCTCAACTTGATATTCTTAGTCTCGTATAATCAGTATCATCTTTGTTCATATTTCATGTTGATAAGGCACTTAAAATGTATAGCTATAAATCCCTTTTTGAAAATAATTTGGGTAATCAAGCAATACATTTTGATCATATTTCAAAAGAAAGGGCGTTTCATTCTAGAGCGTTGTTCAAAGGATTAGCACGGTATACTAATAGCTTTCTTATAGATTTGGTAGGAAAGGAGGGATGTTCGCAGGATAAACACGGTATACTAATAGCTTTCTTATAGATTTGATAGGAAAGGAGGGTTGTTCGCAGGATTAACACGGTATACTAATAGCTTTCTTATATATTTGGTAGTAAAGGAGGGATGTTCGCAGGATTAACACGGTATACAAATAGCTTTCTTATAGATTTGGTAGGAAAGGGGGTTGTTCCAAATACCTTTGAGTTGACATCTTATGTAGGGCATCACATGAGTGTTCGTAGATTATAACTTTTAACTAACAAGTTTTTTAGCTAGCAAAGCGTCAGCTTCGATAGCTTAAGTTAACAGACAAAATTTTGACGACGTCTCTAAGTTCAATGAGTGCAAACTGCCACTGGAGGCTTAACCACTAAATCCGTTAAATGCCTACGCCATAAAAAGGAGTTCTTATGTATTTCGGGAATATTGCAAACTCTGAATGCAAGTTCATCTCCTAGGTATTTTAGCTCACTTGTTCAAAATGACTCTGGTCAAAGTCTTCAAAGAAGTTGCAGACGACATTTCAAATTGGTGAGAATTCTGAAACATCTCTTTAGGTACAAAACAATGTGGAAAATAAAGAAATTACTTGTTATAAGCAATTTCTTTATTTCCGCATTTTTTAACGACTTTTTTCTAGAGGGGCGTAAAAAGGAGGGATTGCGTAGGAATGAGTTAACTCCTTGGTTACCTTAATCTCTCATGATAACGTTTGACTGAACAAAACAATGCTTTGCTAGCTTACAGTACTTTCAGTACTTTGATACTACCTTTTGTATGACTTGTTAAATGAAATAGATAACAGCACTGTTCCATTTAGAGCGGCCCATTGGCGCTTAATTTTAAAATAGCAACCATAAGCACCATGTCTAGGCTAATTGGGTGCACACTAATACAACAACTCTTGTATTAGCCCTTGTTATGCTAAATAAAATTATTTTCCAAGAATGTGTTTAAAACAAAGACCTAAAAGCACTACACGCGCTGATAGAGGATATTTATTTCTTTTGAAATTAATTTCTCAAACAAGCACCGCTTAAAAGGTACACACAGGTGGTGTAGACTAAAAGCAGACTGCACATATATGCAGGCTATTTTTTGGATCAGTTTAGAATTTTGTTGTGTAGGAATGGATTAATGTTCGCATTAAGCAGAAACTAGTTTTCGCCCGGTGAATCAAATGTTTCATTCAGTAATTTATAATGATGATTTCTTTCTATTTTCATATGATGTTTCTTCCATTCGACCATTAGGTAAGTACTACCTTATTTATATTCTTATAGACTTCTTTTCATAGATCATTGGTAACACGTATGACCCCTAGTCATTGGGTCCCAGGTTCCATACCCGGCCGAGGCGAATATCCTTTTCCTCTCACCAATGGGTGGATGGTCGTAAACTTACTTGGGATGAGTAGCTGGAGGCTCGAAAAGGATGTAGTGGTGGTACTGGTGTGAGAAATACCAGGATTCTGTGGTTAGGTCTTTCGTCAGCCGCAATATGACTGAAATACTGTTAAAATTGGCGTTTAACCCTATTCAATGAATCAACCAGCTGACTATCGATCATGACTGACGGATTGTAACAATCTGTAGTTTATGAACTTATTTTTTTTCAATTTTCTGGGTAGAAAACATTGTGGAAAATAGAGAATTTGCTTTGTACAAGCAATTTCTTCATTTTCCACAATGTTTTCCAAATAGTTGTTCTTGGGGAGCAACAGAAAGCGCCATTGTTTGTGGAATGGGTTAAACGAGTGACAATATCCTTTGTTGACGATAACGTAGTTACATATGGTCCATTTAATGTTCTATTTGGCTGTACCAGGTCCAAAGATAACGTTCTTTTTCCTGTAATGGTGGTCAAAACGTTGACTTACCTACATGTAACTGGCCATGATTTCTGTATTTAGATTAACCCCTATCCAAACGCCAAAATTTGAGACCGATCCAAATGGAAAGGAGTTACAGACGATAGTTAAAAACTTATAAAATCTTAGATTTGTTCATCATGCTGTGTAGAAAACATTGTGGAAATTATAGAAAGTGCTTGTTGCAAGCAATTTCTTGATCTTACACAATGTTGTTCCATATTATTTCTTAGTGGGCGTCACAAAGCGTCACTGTATGGTAAAAGGTTTAACAAAGGTTCCTCATCCAAATTAATGTCATTTGTAGACGCCTGTCCCTGGCTGATTTTTGCTAACACATTTTTTTCGGTTCGGAAGATCTTTAATACAGACTAATGACGCTGTCGGAATTTTAACGACCACATATCTAGACTCACATGCTTCAAATTATGTCACTAAAAATGACAGGACGGATGCATTTAGAGACAAACCGCACAGATTCCTTGAGCAACTAAAAAACCAGAAATCGGCGGGCGTCCAAGAGAAAAAGTAATGATATGAATAGTTTTGATGTTTCTTTTAGTGGCCCAGTGATTCTATCCTAAATACTTCAAATTTTTATGTGTAAAATATATATATTTTAAATTTTTAATTTATTAAAGATGAAATACAAATGACGAAAAGCATGTAAATTAAAAGATCGTTGCAGGCACTTAAACAGCCGATTGGCCAATCAAATCATTCATTCAGACCGTATGTGTAATGTGACATACGACACTTTTACAACCATTTCCTCTGTGGACAACCGAAACGTCGTAAGTACAGTATATTTAGGCTGTGACTACGATGTATAGGTCGTCAAGTAACGCTTGTCCTTTTTAGCTAGGAAATCGTCAGCTTAAGTTAACAGAAAATGTTGAGATCTTTTCAAAATTCAACGAATGCCTACGCCATAAAAAGTAGCTCTTATGTATTTCACGAATATTGCAAACTCTAATCAACTGCAGAGAACTCTTTCAAAAATATGCTATTTAACCAATTCCCGCTCTATTACGCTTTTTAAGCATCTCAAGAAAAGAGCTTTGGAAAACATTGTGGACAGTGCAGAAATTGCCTGTAAAACCTACAAAGAGAAATATTTTCTGGACACCACCGACTTTAAATTGTCGTCTATAACTTCTTTTAATTTGGACCAGTCTAAGATTTTGTCATGTTGCACTGGGTAAACTCCTGGGTTACTTAAACCTCTTGTCATGATAACTTTGACAAAGAAGATTATTTAACATAATCATGCTTTGCTAGCTTACAGTAATTTCAGTCCTTTGATTTCTTATGTCCCTGACCTATATTAATAATTTAATCTTTAGTTTCGTCTATCAAAAAACGTGCGTTCTGATTGGTCAAAAAAAGATTCATTACTCCATGAACAAAATTTTGAGCACGCAGCAATTTTGTGTGCTACCGCACAAAATAGTCCCATACAAAAAAGTATCAAAATTTGTAAAGCTATTGTTTTTTCGCTCGATGCTATTAAATCATAGGAAATGAAGAGATTATTTTTGTTTTCATGGAGGTATGTACCGAAAAACTTATCACAGTTTTTTCGGTTCATACCTCCATGAAAACAAAAATAATCTCTTCATTTCTTAATTACACATAAAGATATTGTTAGATATCTCCTTCAAACTACCTTGTCCGAGGTTGGTGTGCATGGCTAGCCATCTAACAAATCATATCATCTACCAGTACACAGATGTTGTTCTAGTGTGAATAAAATGGGGGTAAAAATACAACGTAAAACATGTTCATGACCATTGTCCTGTCCCAATAAACAGGAATCTATCAATACCTTGTCAACGTGAATCACAAAGCAAACAGATACTTTCTTCTCTTGGTATGTGTTTCTTACGACGATTGCCTTTTGTATCAACAACACCGTTTTTCAATTAAAGATGTACAGACGCTATGTCGGCTATCGTTTACCGTTCGGTCATTTCTGACAAGCCATGAAACTAGATAAAGATAGAGGTTATTGTTATTTAGACAGTGTTGTATTGGCAAATACTGGAAAGAGCGTCCTGCTAGTTCTTTCCATTGTCAATCAAGCCTTCCTCGCTCTCGTTTTAGTGTGTATGAGCCGCACGAGAAAGATCATAGTACTGAAAAGACTATCTATCTATCTATCTTTCTATCTATCTATCTATCTATCTATCTATCTATCTATCTATCTATCTATCTATCTATCTATCTATCTATCTATCTATCTATCTATCTATCTATCTAACGATCTATCTATCTATCTGTTATCTATCTTTCTATCTATTTTTCACTTACTCTCTCTTTCATTAATTATCTCACTTACTCATTCATTCTCTGCCTCTCTTTCCGTCTCTCTCTTTCCCTCTCTCTTTCTCTCTATCTATTTATCTATCTATTACTGTCTGTCTGTCTGTCTGTCTCTGTCTCTCGCTCTCTCCCTCTCTCTGTCTATATATCTCTCTCTGTCTCCGTCTCTCTCCCTCTCACTCTCTTTTACTCATCCTCTTTCTTTCTCAAATTAACGACAACAAAAACATCAAAAAAACCCAGATACCTTAAACAGCAGACAGATTGATGTCTTAGCACGCCATCTTGTAGTATATTTCAATAAAAACATCTTCACTTGTGTCTCTATAAATGTATAGATTTAAGCTAATGCTAGACAGGCTTGTTTACGGTTTTACTTTTCGGTGAAAACAAGTATGTTACACATATTTATTATGTTTTGATCTGTTTAATCCATTGCAAGACAGCAAAAAATTGTACTAGTCAAGGCTTTTACAGGTCACAACACATAGTGCATTAAAATCGAAAAGTAAGTGCCGAACACGGTATAGAATACTACGAGAACAAGAACAAATGCTTGTGACAAGCACATTGTTCTTTTGCCACATTTTTACTTTTTAGCTTACCTGAGCACAACGTCCGAGGCGAGCTATTGTGATTGGTCATGGTCTGTTGTCTGCCCATCCGTCTATCCGTCCACATTCTTTTAATCTTCTCATCCTAAACCAGCCAGTTTCCAGTTGTATTTTGTTTATACAAAAAAGTAATAAGCAAATGACTCAGGTGAGCGGTTTAGGACCATCTAAGACCTTTTTAGCTCACCTGAGCACAAAGTGCGAGGTGAGCTATTGTGATCGGTCGTTGTCCGTCGTCCGTCCGTCTGTCTGTCCGTCTGTCCGTCCGTCCACAATTTCTTTACTCCTAAACCAGTAGGCCAATCAAGCTGAAACATTGCAGGGATGTTCCTTGGGTGAAGTGCTTCAAAAGTTGTTAAAAGAATTTAATTCCGTCAAAAACTCTGGTTGCCGCGGCATTTGAAAATGGGAATCTTTAGTAATTCTTTAAATATCTTTAAAAATCTTCTCCTCCTAAACCAGTTGGACAATCAAACTGAAACTTTGCAGGGATATTCATCGGGTGAAGTTCTTCAAAAGTTGTTAAAAGAATCTAATCCGTCTAAAACTCTTGTAACCGCGGCATATGAAAATTGGAAATTTTAGTAAATCTTTGATTTTTTTTTTTCATAGACTACAAGGCCTAAGGCCTTTATATTTTGTAAAGAGCTTAATCATATGGTTCTCTACCAAGTTTTTAAATATTTAATCTCTGGGGTCAAAAATGGCCCCGCCCCTGAGGTCCGAAGTTTGGAAAAATTCTTAATAAGAGCAATTTCAAAAGGCTTCTCCTCTTAAGCTATAAGGTCTAGGATATTCGTATTTGGTATGTAGCATAACTAGATGGTTTTGTACTATATCACAAACAGTTTTCATCCAAGGGTCAATAACGGCTCTGACCAGGGGTCCAAAAATTTGGAAAAACGCAAAATTTGAGTATGTTGAAATAAATTCTTCATTTAAAGGCGGAGGGCATTTATATTTTGAGTGTAGCATAGCCTGGCTGTTATCTATCAATTTTGATTAAAATATGCCTGTAGGTTAAAAAACACCCCTTCCCTGGGTGTCCAAAGTTCGTAAAAATGTTCAATTAGACCATGTTCAACGGTCTTCTCCTCCCATTCTACAAAGTCTAAGGCATTCATATTTGATTTATAGCATAACCAGATGGTTCTCTACTATGTTAGCTAAAATCTTAGCGCTGGGATAAAACATGGCACTGCCCCAGAGGTCCAAAATTTTTGAAAACACCCAATTAGAGCAACTTCAAAAGTCTTCTCCTTCTGAAATATAAGATGAAGGGCATGCATATTTGGTATGTAGCATGACTAAATAATTTTGTACTATGTTACAGGAAAATATGCTCTTAGGATAAAAAATGTCTCTGCTCCTGGGATTGAAAATTACATAAATCACATAAAAAGGATTCTTCTTAAATAGAAATGGAGAAATTGCTTGCTTTCTCACATTGGTTTTTTAAACCTTTTTCCCTGAGGATGACAAGTTCTTGGATAGTTTGGTAATCGATTAAATTATGTAGCCAAAGGCATTCATTTTCATTTTAAAGCATTACTGGATTGTTTTGTACAAAGCCCAAAATCTTATATTTGTTTTATTTATTTTGCTCAAGTTGTGTCTTTTTTATACACAAAAGTACTGTAAATTGCAGATGCCTCAGGTGAGCGATTTAGGACCATCATGGTCCTCTTGTTTTCATAACCTACCTTCTATAGCACGCCAAACAGCTGGACCGTCTGGTATTGGTCCAGTTCACTACCTCACGAGCCACATTACTTGGAATTGTATACAATAAAATATATACAAAATTCTATATTTGGGTAATTGTAAGTTGAGGACCTATATAGACTGTTTCCAAGACAAACAAATATCGCAAATTTGGTATGTAGCTGTAAATGAGTTTAGGCAGACTGGTTGATATGAAATTAGGCACTGTATGATGAAAAATATAAACAAATGAATAAAATTCCTCATTTGGCTGCTCCTTTCAAATTATATCTATATTATCCAATAATCAGATCATGATTGTCAGTCAAAGAATCAATCCACCAATCAAATAATTCATTTCGACCGGATACGCACTATAACATACAAAAATGGCCGAAATTTACGTGAAGCGTAAATGTTACTTTGGTAACTGAAACGTCATAATTACAGCTTATGTAGGCTGCAGTAACGACATTTTGTTCGCCAACCCACTGTTTTAACTTTTTCGCTACGTAAATTGGCCATATATTATGCAAAATTACGCCTTTTTATATCTTAGTGAAACTACCGATTGAAGATCAGTGTTTAGCGCCACCAATCATTATCATTATTATCGATTAGGGGCCACCGCAAATGAAGTTTGAATGAAGGTTCTATTCATAGCCAGCAAAGCGTCAGCTTTGATAGCTTAAGTTAACATACAAGACTTTGAGGTCTTAGAGTTCAATGGGTGCAAACAGCAACCCTGCCACGGGAGTTTTAACCACTAAATCCATTGACTGCCTACGTCATGAAAGGCAGTTCTTATGTATTGCAGAAATACATTGTATTGCAAACTCTGCCTGGAAGTTCATCTCCTAGGTATTTTAGGAAATGAGTCTTCACTATTCGCACTGCTTTGTATGGCTACATGAATTAACTAAATTCAAATTATAGAGAACTCCTTCAAAAGCATGCTATTTAAACCATCCCCACTTAATCCCGCGTTTTTACGCATCTCAAGAAAAGTTCTTGGGAAAAAGTTGTGGACAATGAAGAAATTGCTTGTCCACAATGTTTTCTACCCTACAGTACACAGCTTTTCTGAATTCGACCAACTTGTTGTCTGCAACTTCTTTCATTTTGAACCAGTCTTTTGCCATTTCTAATGGGTTAACTACTATGTTACTTTAACCTTGTTAAACTAGTACTTTCGGTACTTTGATTGGGTTTACAAAATGTGTTGAAATGAGCAAAGACTTACTACACATTTCCTTCTACTAAACAGGTTCTCTTTCGTGCATTTTCTTTAGTCTAGAAATAGGAAAGATACCGAGTAGATGTAACAGCATTATACTAGTCACTCTAAGAGCAGTTTCGCCTATTCCAAAATTCCAGAACTTTATTTATTCAGGGCGTCAAGAAACGGGATTGTGGTGTAATGGGTTAACGACTTTAATTATATACAATAACAAATAGAAAAAAAAGTTCACCTAAAAAGAAAAGGAATTGGACAAACAACAACCACTGAATGTAAAGGAAACTCGGACAAATAACTGGCCAGTATTCTTTTATAAACGGTTTCTGTATAATTTTCTAATTTTCCTGCGAATTGTCATGGCGAAAATAAATCAACAGCCGTCGGTCCAGCCGGACGAATAAATTGTCTAGTCGTCGAACATCTAGGACATTTGATATTTTATACGTCTAGCGATAAGCAATATTCTGTGACATGCGAAAATCATTGGATCGGCTCAAGTTGTGCAGCAAGCGTGTCTTGGAAAGAAGATGTTTCTTCTCTTTCATTGCACTTCTTAAATGGTTGCGAGAAAAAAGATTTATGAACGAATAAAAAGTCGTTTCAAGATAATATGATTATGTATTTTGTTGTTGCCATATAAAATGAACGATCATCATGATTTGAAATCCTGTCACACGTTGCAGAAACATTATTCGGAAAACAAAATAAAGTAAATGTCAATTATATATTTTTCTATTTGGTTGCAATAGCTTAATAGGAAGGAAATTATAAAATCATACAGAAATCGTTCATATATTTAGGATAATATCAAGGTTGACATTTGCTTCACACCATTTGTTGTAGGGACTAGAATAATTGGCGAGGTCAACAGAGTGAGCGGGCGGGGTCAGCTGTGATCAATTCGAATATTATTTCACCCGCTAGTTGATTTTACAGATATTTGATAAATGGAAAAGGTTTACAGCTTACTTTCATGATCTTGCAATCAATGATATGATTATTTCTGACAGACGATTATGCCCTTAACAAACGTCGCACCATGCAACCGCTTTGTCTCTCATATTGTGAATGGAATCTCTCCTTAGGGGAATATTTGCCAATTCTAATTGAGTCTAATTCAGTCTTTCTTACTTTTGTAGAAAAATGATATCAAAAGATTTCATACTTATTGATTGTCTCTCATCAATTGGTGGATAATCGCAAACCTAAGTTGGATAGCAGCTGGAGGCTAGAAAAGAAGTGTTAGAAATACCAGAAACCCATTGTTAGGTGCTCCAGACGCCGCGATATTCGTACACAAAAGGGCTTATTTTCAGAGTACGGCAATTCTTTGCAGTATTTTGTTAGAAAGTCAGTAGATGTTGATATTAACCAAATACCAAAGCTATAGTTTTTATGGTTTGGGAGGGAAAGGTTTTATTTATTTTTCACTCGGTTGCCACGGCAACCAAAGTTCTTCGTGGATTTCAATTCTTTGAAGTGCGTGTATTTCGAAAGAACATGACCTAAGGATCATTTCGGTGAAGTTTTGTTGAAATTTCATGGTTAGCAAATGCGGAGAATATTTTTTTGTAATTTAACCGGACAAATGGCCGGACGATAACCGATCAGAATAGCTCATCCAGAGCACTTCGTACTCATGTGAGCTAAAAAGTTAAATGATTGGTTTGCGACTTTAAATCGTAACTAAGGCTTAAGTTATTTCGTTTAAGTCGCCCAACCAACAATATTAAACCTTTTTATTTTACATCGATTGGGAAACAAGTTCTTCCAACTTAGATTAATCCCTCTCGATTCTGCTTCCTGGAAAATGCACAAGTACTCGAATGACAGAATTAAGATCGATAGCCGGTCCCGGGAATCGAACTCAGAGCCTCTTGATCTGGAAGCCGACGCTCTACCTCTCGACCCCATAGTTCCTACCCTACAAAATAGTTATCATTCAAATTAAACCAACTTTTTTTTTACTTTTCGTCTCCAATACCTATGAATTCGGTCAGGTCTAAATTTGTAATTGACCAACCGCTGGCCCGCCCACTTACTCTTTTGCAACGCCCCTGACTCCACGGAAGTCTCGCTTCGATTTCAAACGGCTTTATCTTGGAAATTTATAGTCAGTAGCATGTAACAAAAATGGAATTGTTGGTTTGCGACCTAAACGTCGTAACTGCAGCTTGAATGAGCTGTATTTACGGCGGTTAAGTCGTCAAACTAACAAAAAGGTTAACGAAAATGGTGGCCAACGTTGGGGTTTCAGATCTCATTTTGGGTCAAATTGAAAGATTTGATTGGACGATTGGTTTTTAGATTGGTCAATTAAATTGATGTCACAAAGACCATGCATGTAAATTACTGTAACTCTTTTCGCGGATACGTTTGAAGAGTACATATACGTCATTAGTTCGATAATTACACAAAACGAAACTCATTGCAAACAACGATTTGTTTGCTTGTTTCTTTGAATTTGTTTTAACGCCAATTTTAACAGCATTTAGGTTGCTTTCCTTGTTTCGATCACAAACGCACTATAAGTATCAATTGATTGATTGATTGATTGAATTGGGTTTAATGCCTCTTTTAACAGTATTTCAGTCATATCGCTGTTGCTGGAGTACCTAACAATGGATTTCTGGTATTTCTCTCACCAGTACCACAACTACTTCCTTTCCGAGCCTCCAGCTGCTTATTCAACATATATTTACGAATATTAACTATTGGTAAGAGCTACGATTTGGTACCCAACTTTAATTTTCCTTTTCAACCCATTACCGGACGACAGAATTTAAGACGTGTTCACATTGAAAGGAGTTGCAGACGAAAATACAAAGTTTTTCCAAGACGATAAAGATAACATTAATAATAAAAAAGAAGAAAGAAAAACACTAACTGATAACTATAATAATAAAGTAGAAAGAAAAACACTAACTAAAACAAAACACGAACTCACCGAACGAAAATTTCATATTGTTTTACAACCAATCAAAACTTTTGAGAAAATATTTTGCATCACAAACCTGTTATTATGCATTGATTTGTGATATAATCTCACGTCTGTATCTTAACAATGGGAATAGTTTTGTAATAAATATCTCATGTGTCAGCGATTACATTCCCCCTAGAGATATGTTTGACACTAGAGTGTATTCTCAAAAATTGCTTTAGTTTCGTCTATCAAGAACAATCATTCTGATTGATCGAAAAAATAAATCATACCACCATAAACAAAAGAATGAGCGCGCAGCCTTTTTGTATGCTTTAACACAAAATAGTTCCATAAAAAGTGTATCAAAATTTGTGAAATGTTTGATAGTTTCACTTGGTGTCATTAAATTATGAAAAATAAAGATTTTATTTTCTTTTTGAAGTATGAACCTAAAAGCTTATTTACACTGAAACACTTCGCGTGTTCATCCAGTGTGAATAAGTTTTCAGGTTTAAACCTCAACGAAACATAATCAAAGTACTGAAAAGTACTGTAAGCTAGCAACGCATGGTTGAGTTTAGACAATATTTTCCTTGTTCGGTAGAAAATATTGTGAACATTGAAGAAATTGCTTGTTACAAGCAATTTCTTAATTGTCCACAATGTTTTCCAAAGCTTTTTTCTTAAAAAGCGGAATTCATTGGGAAAGGGTTAAAAAACATGCCTTTGACAGGATTCTTTACAATTTGCAATATTCCTGAAATACATAAGAACTACTTTTTATAGCGTTGGCATTCAATGGATTTGGTGGTTAAACCTCCAAAGGCAGTTTGCACTCATTGACCTTTGAGACGACCTCAAAATTTTGTATGTTAACTTAAGCTATCAAAGCTGACGCTTTGCTAGCTAAAAATATTCTCTTCGTTCCTCTAGTAGAACAAATCGTCGTTGTGCGACCAATGTATCGCAAGCTGTAAACAGGTCTGAGAAAGAGACCAGTCTATTGACGACCAGAGATGATACATTTTGCGTCAAGCAAACATACCCATTCCTAACTCATTACCAGACGACTCAATTTTACACGTGTCTATATTGAAAGATTCACATTTCACTGAAACAGGAAGATAATTGCCATCTAGGGTAGAAGAAATTGTGAGAAAAAGATACAAACGATTTCTCCTTTCTTATAAGGTTGTCCGTGGTTTTATTTCTGCAGTGTGTCCGAAGGCGTCATTGCCTAGAAATGTGTTATACATACATTTTGACCACATTTATACTGTTCAAATCTTTATTTGGAAACTCTTAGTGATTCAATTATAAAATTGTCAAAATGGTCACTTATTAGTTTCTATTATTTATTTGAAGATTACATGAGCGGCTTTTATTACTGTTTCAATATTTGTTTATTTCCATTTATTTATTGTCGCTACCGTAGCACATGCCCATTTGAATAACGCCCCCCATAGACGGCTAGTTGTTACGGGTGATTGAGCAAGGATACAGGACGAAACTGCTGAGAGCTCAACCTGACGTGCTCGAAGGATAGAACCGTCACACGGAGCCTCGGTTGTACGTCTCATCCGAAAGACAATTACAAGTAGTTTGATACTTGATATGGTCAGCCCAGGGCTCGAACCCGTGATCTTGAATATCGGATTATGGTGGCTTTTAATGGCTTTTAAATTGATGGATCGCTGGCCACGCCCACTGACTCCAGCAGGAAGTTCCGCTACGACATTTAGGGCGTACTTTTACAAATTCACAGCCAGAAACATGTAATGAAAAAGTGAAATGGTATGTTAGACACCCAAACGTCGTGACAACATTTTGAAAAAAGGTGTATTAACGACATTTAAGTTTCTAAACCAACACAAATGCTCAACATAAATGTCGGACATGATCGCATTTCAAAATTTAAACCGATCTGGAGGAGTACTTTGATTGGTCGATCGATTCTTTGATTGAGAGCCGAAATTTGTCAAATGACAATAATTTAATTTTTAGTTTCGTCTATCAAAAACGAGCGTTCTGATTGGTCGAAAAAAATATTTATATCCCCGTGAACACAATTTTGAGCACGCAGCGATTTTGTATGCTTCCGCATAAAATAGTTCCATACAAAAAGGTATCAAAATTTGCAAAGCTTTTGTTTTTTGCTAGATGCTATTAAATTATAAGAAATGAAGCGAATATTTTTTGTTTTCATGGAGGTATGAAACGAAAAACCTAATCACACATTGTATGAATCCGCTTCGCGTATTCATAAAGTGTGATTAGGTTTTTCGGTTCATACCTCCATGAAAACAAAAAATATTCGCTTCTTCTCTTAATTGAAATGATGGGCGTGCATTGAGATGATATCTATTCACCAGGATGTCCATTGATATCAATTAAGACGTTCTTTATTCGCCAATAAATTTAAAGTTTCGCTCGAATAGAGCCAACAAATCATTGAATATACTGGCGGAATGTTTCATCGTGTTATGTTTCAAAGAAAATATTGGTTCAATGATGTCCAAGAATATAAATAACAAATTTTCGTTGACAGCACAGATGCAATATTTATTCTCGCATTTTGACGACCGTCATGAAAGGGGTGTGATCTGCGATTCGTCATTTTTTTCAGCCCATTAAAATGCATGGATTTTGATAGACACAATTGAAATTGAACGGTTCCCTTGGTGTCTACACGATTAGAATTTGTATCTACCATGTGCGTAATATAAATGTTGTTCTATGTCTTCCTGAACGTTATCTTAATTAAACTGGCATGTATGACAGAATGAGATTGCTCATTCGGAACCCAATCGTAAATCTTCGTAATTACAAATTTATAACTTCAGTAATTACTTAATTATCATGTATTGAACTCTTTCCAAGATCTTTTGGCTTCTGACTTCCGTATTCTTACTTCCGGTTTCTGACTCAGCCCCCGACGGACATATAGAGGACATATAGAGGTACCGCTGCTCTTGTGTTAGTGTGAGCAGGCGTGCGTGTGTTTTGGGGGTGGGAGGAAGGGGGTGTTTTGGTTTGCGTTAGTGCGTGTGGCGATTTCTTGTGGGAATATATTTTCTACAAAAAGATGATGAAAGCAACTTGGCACAGATTTTCCCATTGAAGAGTACTTGTGCTCAGCTTTTAGTTTCGGTAGGTTATCCTAGGTTTAAGGTCACAACTGAAGGTCACGTGATAATAATTTATGCGGTGGTATTATTATTGTTGTTATTATTATCATTATTATTATTTATATCCGTGTATTCATCATTCATATACCCTTTGACAAAAATCACATTGACCAATCAAATCCCTCATTTAGACTGGAAGAGACCGTCAGCTCCGACATAATGTTCCTTGACGAAATCGTCGATCACGTTTCTTTTGGCGACCACGATAACTTAAGAAATCGCTCGAACTTGAATTAAAAAATGCGTTATATCATCACATTTTAAGGCGCATCATTTAAGCCCCTGAAGAAAAAGCTTTAGAAAACACTGTTGAAAATGAAGAAATTTCTTGTACCAAGCAATTTCTTCATTATCCACTATTTTTTTTTTTTTTTTTATCTAAGAAGATGCAAAAAAATATTTATAATAATAAATAAATAAATAGGTAAAATTCCATCTACTTGAAATTGTCGTGTGCAGTTTTTTTTAATTTTGGACCAGTCTGAAATTTTGCCATGCGGGGATGGGTAAAGTGTATCGTTGAGACGCAAGTGATGCTGTTTTATTGAAATGTACTGCACTGATAGAAATCAATCTGTTTCTACCTTTTCTTTATCGTAGTTTCTAGAGAGGTCTCTGAGACGGCTATGACATTATTGACAAAAATGATAACTATAATATGAATACTGATAATAACAACCACAGTGTAAGAGACATACTTTATACTTAACCCATTGCCGGGTGCAAATTTAAAGAAGTTTCAGCAAGAATTTCGAGGTTATGAAATTTGATATTTCCAACTTTTTGGATAGAAAACATTGTGTAAAATAAAGAAATTGCTTGTTACGCTGTGACTGCAGTACGAAATGTACATCAGATAGAATGAATCTGATACAATAAATCTTGTTTGAGTCGACCACGCATGGGACGACCGAAAGGTGGTCGCTTAGGAGAATGGTCGCTCAAATCACATTTTTTGTGAAATATATGAAAGATTGATTCGATTGCATACATGAATTATTACAGAATTCTCGCTATATCCTATGTTTTTAACACACAAAACTCGTCTCAATTAGACAATTCTAATGAGTTCCAACAACATTTGATTCAGGTATGATTTTTTTTGTTTTTGTTTTAGCGAATACATTTCTATGTGTAAGCTTTTGATTTTGAAAGGGGGATTTCTACTGTGATCGCTTAATGGAAGAGGTGGTTTCTTAAACAAGATCGATTGTATTTTCATTTAATAGAAAGCAAACTCGATATTTATCGAACGGTTTCCTAAGGCAGTACATGCTATACTGGGGGCGAATTGACCAATCGCTGGCCACGCCCACTTACTTCTTTTGCCCCTCCCATTGACTCCAAAATGAAATTCTGCTACGATATTTAACAGCATAATTTAGCAAAATTTATGGCCAGTAGCATTTTACAAAAGAGTAAAATGGTTGGTTGGTGACTGACACGTCGTAACTACAGCTTGAATAAGCTGTAGTTACGACGTTTAAGTCGCCAAACCAACAATAAAGGTAAACAAAAATGGCGCCAATGTGGAGTTGATAAGCTCAGGTCCGGGGTGAATGAATAACTTGATTGGTCGGTTATTTCTTGATTTACATCCGCGAATGGTAAATTGTCAGTTTTAATTTATTTAAATGGCATGGTCAGGACATGGTTAAGTTGTATTCACTATACATGCGTAATGATTGTAAATGTCACGTCAAGGTTCTTTTCTTTCTTTTCTTTTATCTTTTTGTAGCAATTGTGTAAAAAATTTTCTTAACGTTACTATCGTAAAGATGAAATGTATCCTTTTTTGATATTTTGAATTAAAATATATTGAATATTTGATTTTGAATTTTGTTGTTTCGATCACTATTTTTACATAATCATTTTTTTTTTTTTTTCAATTCGACAAATTTACTGATCAGCAGATCCTTATTTAAATAAATCGTGATTATTTTTTGCAATCGCATCATGGCTGTCTAGGAGTTTTATTTCAAAAGAATCTCTCTAGATTTCACGATAAAGAAAAACACATGACAGATTGATCTCTCAACACGCCATTGTGCAGTTTGTTCCAACAAAAGCAGCGTCACTTGTGTCTCGATGATACACTTAAGCCTACCCGAATCAAATATGTGTTGATGTTGTATAATCCAACGGCGATAATATGTTATCTGACTAAGAACGACCTGTGTCTGGGCTCACAAAGTGAAGGGTTGATAACTATTGGGGTTTATATATATATATATATTTCTAGTCATGAAATCTTGGGATTTCCCAGTGTAATAAGTTTTTATATCATATAAACTTTCACTTCTCAAATCCTGAACTACATTTCCCAAAGGGCCGGGACGCTCCTGGTTAATATTTGAAATTGCCAAATGTACATCTAAATTAAAGATAGCTGACTAAATGCTCCACATAAACAATTATCTGTTATAAGTTTTTAGAACATGAGCTACATTTTTTACAATTTTTCCCTTGAAATGATGGTGACCGAGGTATGGCGAAGAGCGAGGAATACACGGTGACCTAACCATCAACTACTTATGGCTATAATCAATCCAAAAACAGAAAAGTAAACAGATATTAAGGTTCATTACAACAATAGCAAAATCAACGTTTTGTTAACACAACTGGTTTTGTGTAATTACTGATTGACCCAAACAAATGCGTTATTTTTCGAAACGTCAAAAATCATACCAGACCTCAACTACTGATGTTGTTGCGGTTAAGGTGACAAACACCCAAACCTGACCCACGTGAGCATGTTTTGTACACTCAGGTCAGGAGACTACCTATCCTTTGATTCTGTCTAAGTCCAAGTCTTGAATGGTCGATCGATGTTCGAAATATCTCGGTGCCTTTAGATCGACGATAAGGTTGTCGCCTATTTTACAGTATATATGTCGTCCGAATTATTTTCGTGCCTGACACTACAAATATCTAAGTGTCTTAAAATACGGATTTCCCCTTAAAACCCCATTTAAACCCTCCTTTGATAGGCAATCCAATATGGCAAACAGAAATTATTGAAAACAAAATTCGTTGATGTTGGTGCGCACGGTTTAAGGGGCCAAAGCTAAAAGACGAATATGATAGAAATAAATGGGTAACGATTGAAAAAAATAAAGCGGTCTCGAATATGGAAAAAAGGAAAAATCAACTGTTTTTTTTTTTTTTTTTTTTTATGAAACATCTCTCAATTACGTCGTCTAACCCACAAAAATGCTTCAAAAAAATGTCGGCCAATGTTGGAGCGCAAAGTTCACTCCAGATCAAATTAACAGATTTGGTTGGTCGACTGATTCTTTGATTGAAATGACAATCCGTTGATTATAGAAATCGTCATGTTTTTATTTTGACATATATATTGTGAACGTTTATTGTCAATATATTATGCTATTTTGGCGACCTGAAAATAGGGTACGTTTAAATTACGAAAGACCCACACAATACTGAAAGTTACTTTCATATTGTTAAATAAAACGGATATTCAGACAGGGATTGTATTGGTTAAGACATGTAAACACAAGCTTTCGCCACTGTCAGTCTAGGTTGGCTGAATTGTAACTGCAACATGTTATTTGTAACAACAACTTCACTAACCTAGCAGATAGTGAGCTGAGGGATGCCATGAACCCTAACAAACCTATCGACATAAAAAAACCCTAAAACAACAACAAGGAAAAATAACAACAAATCGCGAACAAACAAACCGGGGATCGTTTCGAGTGTTGTAACTTTCGTTGTTTTAAGTCAAGTGTATTTCCTGCAATACATATCTGTCCTAAACGAGGTGAGATGCCATCAAGATGTTATAAAATTATACCAAGTCACGCTATTCAACTCTTTATCATACCCTCAGATTTTAGGTTTATTTGTTAAGGTTGTCTACGATAAATCTTGGTATCACACATAAAAGAAAGATTCAGTGACGTTCCCTTTTCTTTACATCACCAAGAGAATCAATTGTCGGTGTTCTACCAAAACCACGTACCTTGGAATAGGCTGTAGTTGCGAGGTTTGGGTAGAGCACCGACGAAATGTTGATGCAAACAATCAGTATGTTTAGGAGAGTGATTCAAAAGTTACGGTAACCAAAAAAAAAACAAACAAACAAACAAAAAAAAAAATAAAAAACACACAAAAACCCCAAAGACAACAAACTTAATATTAACCCATTACCACAAAGCAAAAATTTAGACTGGTCCAAATTGAAAGAAGTAAAAGATGAAAATTACAAGTTGGTGGAATTTAGAAAACCATTGCCTTTTAGAGTAGAAAACATTGTGGACAATGAAGAAATTGCTTGCCGCAAGCAATTTCTTCATTGACCCAATTTTTTCCAAAGCTTTTTTCTCGCACTACTAAAAAGAACGAGGTTGGGTGAAAATGGTTTTAAACTTGTGGTTTGAAATTAATCACCGACAGAGTAGCCTGTATTTCGTACAGTGCTTTTGCGAAAACTGGGCCGGAAAGACGAAAAGATATAATGAGAATCGGACAATTGACTTTAAATGGCTATACAAACAATTTTTTTTTGCACATAAATCAGTCGACCCATGCCGGGGCTCAAAGTTCACTCCCGCTTTTAATCAACGTTTTGATTTGTCTATCGTATTTTTGATTGACAGTCGCGTATCGTCAATGAAACTGACATCTTATTGCATTAAAGATAAACTCATCATCCGACAATATGTCCGTATTTCTGTAACACAGTACATTAATGACTAACAGAGTGCAATATATGTATATATTTATAGCTTCATATTATATGGACCAACATACAGAAATATCATGCAATGTTAAAGCTACGATTGTAAGTTGAGTACGACTTCGGGCTCTTATTCGATGTCATTTTCATCCCGCATTGAAAACAGGCATTTTTGGTTTGTTTGTTTGTTTATTATTATCATTAATGTTACTTTGTTTTCATAATGTAAAAGGCAAGGGGGTCAGAAAAGGTCTGTATAGGAGTATCGCAGGCAGACCTAGTCATTTCATTTTACCACTGGTAAAAACACGAAAAACTATCCATAACCAAGAAGAAAATATGTGTTTAACATGCAAGAATATCTTCGTGATAATTGATATAGGAAAAGACACGTGGAAGCATTATTAGATATCAATATTTTACAATTAACTTTATAATTAAACATCGGTATAATTCTGAAATAATAAGAGAAATCTAGATGACAACGAAAGGGATTTGAATTTCGTGATCAAGGATTGTGATGCTTATAGAAAACTTTTTTGATGTCATTTTGGAAACAATTAGTCAAGCTGCAGCCTTTATGAATATTTCATCGAAATGAAAAGCAGACAACAATGTTTCAGTCTTTTGTTTTACAACACCCATATTTCGAGAATTAACATGAGTGGATAGGGTGATTATCAATGAAGTGACATTTGAGAAAAACATAACAGACGTTTTTGCTGTCTATAAATAACCATTGTACGCAAATACTCTTTCAGAAAATTACGGTTAAAACAACAATTGAAGGAATATTTATTGATTCTGAATCCACATATTGCGATTTATGTGACTCTTGATTGTGTTGTTTGTTTGAATGGGTTTAGCGCCATTTTTTTAAAAGTATTTCAGTCTTATCGCGACGGCTGGAGCACCTAACCTTTGATTCCTTGCATTTCACACGCCAGTAATATCACTGCATCCTTGCCGAGCCTCGAGCTGCTCATCCTACTAAGGCTTCCGATTATATAAATTCTAGCGGGCGACAAAAACCTTTGTGGAGAATGAAAAAAAAATGGTTAATACAACCGAATTCTTCATTTTCTACAATGTTTTCCAAAGCTTTTATCTTTGGGGGGGGGGGGGGTGTAGAAATGGAGGAATTGTGTGGGAGTGAGTTTAAAAACAGTTTAATCCTGTGCGGACTACACCAATATTGGTTCGAATTATTTATGTGGACACATGTATATATTAAAAGAAATCCATTTTTTTGTTTGTTTGTTTGTGTTTTATTTATTATTTTTTTTTTTTTTCAAACAATTGGAAAATTGACTAATCGCGGCTGTGAATCAAAGAAAACAAGAGTCAATCAAATCATTCCTTCTGAGCGGAATCAAAATTTAAAAACAAATATTGGCCGACATATTTTGGTTATTTTCGCGACTTAAATATCGTAATGTCGGTTTATTTAAGCTTTAGTTATGACGTTATGACGTTACCAAGCAACGTTATTTGCCTTTTATTTTATACCCCCGATCACATATTTTACAAAATAATGTACTTTGTTACTTCAGTCGAATTGTTTGTTGGAGTTCAACGGGCGTGGTCAGTGATTGTCTGGGCCTCGAATCTCAGATTTATCGAAAAGGTGAAGGGAAATACATTGTTTAATATTTAATTGTTGCAAAAATGATAGTCATATTTCTGTCAAAATACCACGTATTTAACAAATGTCGCCTGTATTTGATGTCTCATTTTATGCTATTTTGTAAACGAGAATTGCTCCTTCTGGAACATAAATGCCACTTCTCATTTATCTGTTTGAGATAAAACCTAATTATTTTACATCTATCAAGAGTGGGTAAGAAGTTCTTCCAAAACGAATTCATCCATCTCGATTATGCTTCCTTGCGATACAGCAGTACTCGGAGGAAAATGTGACGCAAGATAGAACTGAGAACAATGGCCACTCAGGGAATCGAACACGGGAGCTGTTGATAAGCAACTCGACGCTCTATCCCTTCGCCAAGGACAACGTTTATTAAGACTGGAATTGGCAGATCACCGCTGTCAATCAAAAATCCATAGACCAATCAAATTATACATTTAGACCGGGAGTAATTTAAGTATTCAAACAGAGGTCGATATTAATTTAAAGCACATTTGTTTACATTCCGAATTAAACGTAGTTCCTGAAACTT
Source organism: Fragum fragum (assembly GCA_946902895.1). NCBI lineage: Eukaryota > Metazoa > Mollusca > Bivalvia > Cardiida > Cardiidae > Fragum > Fragum fragum. The sequence goes on along the minus strand of OX336383.1, from coordinate 10,620,488 downwards.
ATCGAAGCTGAAGTCACGTTTCTTTAGGCCACCAACCCTTTTTCTACCCTAATGCTATATGTTACTAGCTATAAACGTTACAAAATAACTCTGTTTAATATTAAAGTGTCGACTTTAAGTGGGCGTGGCTAGCGATTTGTCTGTTATTGTATATTTAGTAATTCAAGTTCAATTTACATCTTTAAAAGGTTGGCAGACTAGCAGACAGGCAGAATGCAGAGTAAAATTAGTAGACTAGCAGAATGGCAGACTTCACTCTGCCAGTCTACTAGTCTGCTAACTTCACTCTGCCAGTCTACCAGTCTGCTAATTTCACTCTGCCAGTCTGCTAGTCTGCTAACCTCACGAATATTAAAATCTTCTACTTGCGATTTGTTACTAAAATACACCGCAACTAATTGGTCAATAGATCATATTCGTCCTTGTACTGTCTAGTCAAAAGAGAGAGAATAATGTGATTTCAAGCTCTACCCCTGGTGTGAGTTATACTGTCAAAGGGACTAATAAATATTAACTTATAGGATTTTGAGACATATATTTCCCCGGGTATCACTAGATGTGTTTTATATAAGTTTCTTATAACGACGTTTTTAAATTCTCGACCGACAGTCGACAGTAAGTGAATTTCTTATTCCAGGAACGTGAAGACTTTAAAGCCTCATTCACACTTGACTCTGTCTCTAAAACTGAAATTCTCCGTAAAAAAGGTAGAACAAAAATGTTGTAGTAGTAAATTAAGTGACGGATCGCCGAGCCCGCCCACTGACCCTGCTGGACTCACCCACCGGCAGGGGATTCCACTTCGATATTTATCCCTGAAACCTGAAATTTTAGACTGGTCCAAATTGAAACAGGTTACAGACGACAAGGAAAAAATGGATGTAATCTGAAATGAAACCATCTTATTTGGTAGAAAACCTGGTTGAAAAAAAAAGAAATTGCTTGTTACTAGCAATTTCTTCTTTTTCCGCAATGTGTTCTGAAGTATGAAATGATAGCGACGTAAAATCCGGGTTTTCACAGGGAAGGCATTACGGCGATATATTTTGGAAAATATATGGCCATTAGCATGCAATAAAAAGTTAGATGGTTGCTTAGCGACCTAACCATCGTTACTACGACTTATTCTCTATCTATCCTGATTTAGGACGATCAAATTTGTCTCAGCTATTAATCAAATCTATTTATAAAGAATTAAACAAAAGTAATCCGTTCATTCATTTAATACGCCGATTTCGTTCAATTTCCAAACATTTTGTTTCTTCATCTCCATTCTAAAACCACTTATAAATCATTCCGGTGTACCAGTTTCACGATGCTATTTACATGACTACATTTGTGTTAGGATCACAGCTCTTTGAACATTTGACGAATTTTGTTGACATTTAATTACTGTGACGCATGTATAAATAATTGGAAGCGAGATTGTGTCTTCGGAAACTAGCTTTGATACAATTAAATGGGAATTGGTTAATACTTAACAGATACTAGAATAAAGACGACATCTTGACGACAAAATTCAAACGAAAACAACAACAAATATATGGTTAAATCCCTAATTGTTATGATCATGTGTTCCGTACAAAGCTTCTCATCAACCTTATTATCTCCCCTTTTTATATGTTTATTATTCTAGGCTGCGGCCATAGCGCGTAAGACTAAAATCTCAGGTCCAATGTTGGATCCCCGGCCGCGGTGAGTATCTCTTCCGACATTTATCTCCTACCAATGGGTGGATAATCATAGACCTATGTGGGATGAGCAGTTGGTGTTCGGAAAGAATAGTGAGGTAGTACTGGTGTGAAAAATACATGTACCAAGAATTCATGGTATTTTTCTCCAGCAGCCGAAGATGACAAAATACTGTTAAAATTGGCGTTCAACTCCAACCAATGTGTGTCATTCTGCATGTATAAGGACAATCTCAAGTTGATCATTCAAACACAATTTGTTCGACACGTCTGTTGTTGATGTTGTTGCTGTTTTTTGCGGTCAGGTCCATTTTTATTCAAGCTGTAGTTACGACATGTAGGTCGCAAAACCAGCTAAAATGTTTAACAGAAATGTTGGCCAATACCGGAGTTATACTTATCACGTACCATGCCTTATACCATCCCACACAATCACTATTTTTTACGCCCCTCAAGAAAAAAGCTTGTATGAAGTAATTTTTTCATTATTTACAATGTTTTTTATCCAAAAGGACAATCTAAAATTCAATTAATTTGAATTTGTCGTCTGTAGCTTCTTTCGATTTGGAACAGTCTAAAAACGTTTGTGTGGGAATGGGTTGATACATTTTTATCCATCATTCCTAAACCAAAATACAATGTAGAATAATTTCTTTCACGTGTAGTTGTATACATGAATCTTATTGAAACATAAAACACGATGCCATTGTTTACTCTTTGGCACTTAAAGGCCCTATGGCATTTCTCTCAAAAAAAGGAATCTTAAAATCTTCGTTAAAATTATATACATACCACTATTAAAATATATCCAGAATTTGCCACAAGCATGCTATAAAATCATTGCCGAAGAGAAAACAAAAATCAATTTTAAAGATGTTTTTATGTTGGCATTATAATATATCCCGTGATTGGACAGTCGATAGTTTCGAGTCATCCTGATAGACTTCCGTCTGTCTCGGCGAATACTGAAATTAATTATGCAATGTTATGGTCACAGTCAAGTAATATATAACACGTCATAAAGAAAAACGGACCCGTACTCCAAAACAAGGCTAGTTACATACAAACATCGCGTGGCTTCATTTAATTGGTCATCGAAAATGTACCGCCCTTAAAAGAGTTGACCCGTGAATGTTTCGGAAACTTATTCGTTCTGAATAGCCGCTATTTTTCTAGTCAGCTTTTTGGATTTCGATCGGACAACATTAAAGCCAGATCTTCCCTCTGAGGAAGGAAAACACAGTTGGTACTATCTATCATTTATTATATACCTATAAAAGATATGGAGTAAAACCTGGCTGTCAAATACAACTCAACAGAAAAAAAATCAATATTCGGCGTGTAGCAAAAACCGTATTCGTCGAGTACCTTTAAACACTGACTTCTTTTTTGTGTATTGACGTTCCGGGTTTTTTGGAAAGTTAGTTATTTCTTAGCCATTTAAGAGAATTTTCTTAATGTCATTTCCTAAAAGGTATATAATAAAAGGAATATTACAACAGTGTGTTTTTCTATTTGTTGTTATCGTGATCTCGAATCGTGTGTAGGTATTTTTTATTGGATTCGACCTTCGGTCTCATCCAATCAAAAATACCTACACACGATTCTCGAACAGGATAACAACGCATAGAAAAAGACACTGTGGTAATATTCCCTATTTATTTGGTCACTAAAACAAGAGGGAACCGTCTTATTGTCAATACCAAGTGAAGTTCTTCGGAAAGCGTAATTTATGGGGTTTTTTATGGGTTTATTCGCGTCGAATATACGCGATTCTTCACCGGAAATAATCGCCAGTACTTCGACAATGACTGTTATATGCAAACGCCTTGATGACTAAACTTTTGAATGGCTAGCGAAAGTGAAAACGTCATTACTAACATCGTTATTTCATGTCAACAAGCATTGTTGGTTAATCACAATTTAAAATATCGATATAACCGCAGAGATATTTTCTTATGTAATTATTAAATAGTCATATTTATTCGTGCTTTTGGGCCTTGAGTAGGATTTTCTAATTATATTCTCTCTGTTTATGTGTAAAATAAGCACATTTATCGATCGACAAAAAGGACAGCAATAGGGCTTTTAAGATCACAATGTATGAAACTCAAGGTAAACAATTGTTATCGACCATCGTCGTTGGATATATTTACCGCTAAGGTCTAATCTTCAATCACGGGATGTCATGGGTTCGATCCCCGGCGGCGGCAAATATCCTTTCCGACATTAGTCTCTCACCAATGGGTGGATAATCATAAACCTAATGCTGCTCTCACACCTTTGCGTATCTGCGGCGTTTGGGCCAAAAATATTTTACGTGGATCAAACGCCGATGACCAAGGCGTATTTTGTTCGATCTCAATGGTATGGCGTATGTACTACGTTCCTGCGTCGTTTTCGCGGCGTTCCTGCTGCGTTCCCGTGTATGTATGGAGATCCAGCAGCGTAAGTATCACGTTCTGAGGCGTAAGCGTGGCGTATAAGGCGTTGTCGCGGCGTAACCGCTACGTAAGCACGGCGTTCCATTCGTTCGCGCGGCGTTGCTGCTGCGTAATCACGACGTTTACTGTTTACTTTGGGGTATAAAACTGTTTATTTCACGTCGTTGTAGTCATTTATCAGAAAGCAGCCGAAGATACCACCTAATAGCTGTTTCAGTTTGTTTTTGTAAGCAAAATGTCCAGGCAAGTCCGACAACAGCAATATCATAATCTTCTTGGTCCATGACTTTGGAAATAATGAGAGCAGACCAAGGATACTGGTACTATGGCGCTATTCAGACACAAACTCTTTGAACGCCATAGAAACTCCGACAACGCAACACTAACGCAGCTGCAACGAAATAGAAACGAAACATACGTAACACGTACGTAGCATGAACGCGAAATATGCCGTGCAAACGTAGCTCTTACGCCGTGGTTACGAAATCAAAACCAAGAAAACGTAGTGACAACGCGGTTAACGTCGCACATACGCCGCACATACGCCACCCATACGCGGGCTTACGCCGTGGTAACGCGGCATGTTTAGCTTTTCGTTCGTGCCACGTAAAAGGCGTAAGAGCTACGTTCCCGCTACGTAACTGCTACGTTGTTTTCGTTTCTACGGCGTATACACTACGTAAGCGCGGCGTATCAGAGCTGTCACGTACGTGCTACGTATTTTTAAGTGCACACTTAAAAATACGTCGACCCTCGGCGTTCGAGGCGATCATGCTACGTATCGAGGCGTATGCGCTACGTTAACCCGCGTTCCTGCTACGTTGTCACGGCGTTCCTTTCTTATCGTGATACGCCACGCTTACGCGGGTCGATACGCAAAGGTGTGAGGAACGTATAAGTGGGATAGTAGCTGGGGGCTAGGAAAGAAAGTAATGATAGTACCGGTGTACGGAATACCAGGAATACATTGTTAGGTGCTCCAGCCGCCGCGATATGACTGAAATACTGCTAAAAGTGGCGTTAAACCCCTTTCAATCAATCAATCAATCGGATTTACTCTTTTTAGGCCAATTTTTTAATTAATGTTTCATCTTTATAGAAAATTATAAATTAAACAAACTAAGTCATGTAAACCTTATTATTATATACCTATAATTATTTCTAGTAAAGTATATATATTTCACGCAAAGCAAATCATACTCATCAGAAATAATTCCGTATCTGATAGTGTTAAATACGGTTCCATATAATGGTTATCCAATATGATTTCATTTTCCTAATGTAAATGACGTCATAATGTAAATAAACGTAATCGGAATGGTAAAGGAGAAGGGGAATACTTGTAAAGATTCTTTTATCATTCATCAAATGTGTTTAGTAAGAAATAGATATACAATGCATGGAATATTACGTAATTATTGCGATACAACATCTTGTGTTTGCATCTCGCTGCGGAGGAGAATTTGACATTACACTCGACCTTCGGTCTCGTGAAATATCAAAATTTTCTTCCGCAGCTTAAAGCAAATTCAAGATGCTGTATCTCTATCGTAGCATAATATTCCCTATATAAGTGGAAGTCATTTTATATATGTTTATCTGAGAAGCTATCGGTTGCTAAGAGTTGGTGAACATATTTCAATCGGTGATTTCTTAGAAAACTGGCATGGTGAGATATTATGGCAATAAATTTGATAATTTGTTGGTTCTATTCACGTGAAATTTTGAATTTATCACCGAGTTAAGAACAATTTAATTGATATTAATAAACTTGCCGTGAATAGATTTTGTATCAACCCTTTCCCACGCAATTGTGCTTCTCTTAGAAAATACTTAGTAAAAGCGTGAAAATGTAGAAATTTCTTAAGCAAGCAATTTTTTTTAATTATAAACAATGCTTTCACTATGAAAATCATTTTTTCTATCAACTTGATATTTTCGTCTGCAACTTCTGTAAATCTGCACCAGTCTAAAATGTTGCCGTCTGATAATGGATCACTTCTATGACAACTTAAGGGGGATACGTTCTGTTCTCAATCGAAACATTGTTGAATGTGCTAACAATTTTGACAACAAAGCGGTATATTCTTGTGAAATCGAGTTTTAATCCAATCTAAAAATACTAAAATCTTCCTTCAAGAATAAGATTAGATCGTTGGCGACTTAGTAAGACATCATATCTTTCATGGTATACACGTGCAACAACAACTTCCAATCCGCGCCAATATTATCCCCTTTTATAAGCATGTTGATAAGATTTAATGTTGCATATCGAAAGTTTTTCGTAAAGTGTCGATGAGCTTGTTATCCGACTCTAGATCCAAAATGCTACCATAGATTCTGATAGCGTAGTGAGGACAAATCCTTTTTGCCCCGGTTCTAATGATATGACTTGGACTTTTTTTAGCTAGCAAAGCGTAAGCTTTGATAGCTTAAGTTAACAGACCAAATTTTGAGGTCGTCTCAAAGTTCAACGAGTGCAAACTGCCACTGGAGGCTTAACCACTTAATTCGTTAAATGCCTACGCCATAAAAAGTAGTTCTTAGGTATTTTTAGCTCACTTCAGTACATCGTGTTCAAAATGACTCTGATCAGAGTCTTCGCAGAAGCTGCAGACGACAATTTCAAGTTTTGTAAGATTCCAGAATATTCATCTCTTTGGGTAGAAAACAATGTGGAAAATCAAGAAATTGCTTGTAACAAGCAATTTCTTTATTTCCACATTGTTTTTCACACTTTTTTTTATAGGATTGTGTGGGAATGGGTTAACTCCTTGGTTACTTTTACCTCGTTTCTTTATCATGATAACGTTTGACAAAGAAGATTACTGGTCAATGCTTTGCTAGCTTACAGAACTTTTCGGTACTTTGATTATTTAATACTTTCCAGTGGCTTAATGAGATTTCTGTGTGCATTGTCAGTTGATAATTGGTTACTCCATTTTCACGCCTATTAACTCAGACAGGAAGTACCGCTTCGATTTTAAACGGCGTTATTGTTAAAAAAATATGTCCAGTAGCATGTAACAAAATGGTAGAATGGTTGGTTGGTGACTTAAACATCGTAACTACAGCTTGAATAAGCTGTAGTTAGGACGTTTAAGTCGCTAAACCAACACTCAATGCTGATTAAAAATGGCGGCAAATGTCAGAGGTCAAACTTTACTCCCGGACTAATGAATGATTTGAGTGACAGCCGCGATTGGTTAATTTCACCGAAAAAAAATCATTGAACTGGCTTAATCGGCAAAGTCTCTGGTTGGTAGATTTAGCCTTGGTTTTGTTTATTTTGCACCACTGAACATTAACTCATGGGGACAAAAGTCATGATGAAGCAACCAGATTGGCATGTAAATCACGTGCAAAAGTACGACGGACTTTTAGAGACTTTGTCCGAATAAAACAAAAGTAACAAAATATTTCGTCCCTTTCAAGTTATTTGAATTATTTCGTAATTATGAGATAGTATTTTATAATTACGAAATACTACGAAGATTATTTCGTAATTACGAAATACTTTTCCGTAATTCCAAAATACTATTTCGTAATTACGAATACTTTGAACTTATTTGGTATTCCGAAACACTATTTCGGAATAACGGAATAATTTTGATCTTCTGCATATAAAAAAGAGTCTGGAATGTCTTTTTAGGGTTTCCGTACTTTTTTGAATTGAACAAATAGTCGTCTACTTTCCGTGTAAGATCATTTCTTGAACAACAAAAGCTATATTTTCATGAGTAGCTCCACCACTCATGAAAAGCTTTTGTTGTTCATTCAGTGTAAGCTAAAACGACCTTTCCCTGAAATAAATAATTACCCTCTACATCGAGTCAATGGCGATTCAAACATTTCCAAGTTTTCGCGTGGTTCGTCCTATTGCACAAAATATAAATTTATATTATGGTGTTTTACTAATGATTTTTTTTCTATTTTCATGTGCTGTTCTTCTCTATTCGTCAACTAGGTGAGTACAAATATGTAGTTATTTTTCCAATTCCAATAGTGCGCATAAGTACATATAACCAAATATGTACAGAGTATGGTGTCACATGATCTCGAGAACTAAGCATCCATATTTGGAGTCAGAAATTACCATAACTTGAATTTGTTCTTTTTTACACATCTCTCTTCATTTCGCAATTCGCTACGAATCACACGTCGTTTTGTTCATATACATTAACAGTTTGGAGGGATAAAACTGTAATACTGTAGGATTTCCAAACTATTTCGTAATTGACCAATCATGGATGTCAATCAAGGAGTAAATCGTCCAATCGAATCATTCATTCAGTCCTGACTTGAGCTTTGATCTCCAGCATTGGTCTCCATTTATGTGAAACATTTTTGTTGGGTTGGCGATTTAAACGACGTAACTACAGCTTATTCAAGCTGTATTTACGCTGTTTAGGTCGCCAACCAACCATTTAGCGTATTTATGACATGCCACTAGCTATAAATTTACCAAAATTACGCCGTTTGAAATCGCGACGGGAGGGCCTGTCGGAGTTAATGGGAGGTGCCAACGGAGTATATGGGCGGGGTAAGTGATTGGTCAATAAGGACGTTTGAATTGAAGCATTTTTTGTTTGTTTTGTTCATTTGTTCAGTTTTCTCATCTTTTTGAGATTTGTAATTCTGTGGTTTTGTAACTAAAATGCGTTGGTTAAAGGGTGGTAAAGGCCTTTGAAGACCTTTAAAGTATACGATTTGCTTGTCGGATGGAAAACTTCAGAGTATTACTGATGTTATTCTTATAAAAGCGTGTATTTTGAAACATGGAAAATGCACTTCTACACGAAGTATTTTAGATGGTTTGATAAAACATGTCTTTGACACTTGTCTCCCTCCCTAAGGAAAAGTTTATCAATATCTAGTCTGAGTGGATCAAAAAGTAAACTGACGATCTCTCGAATTGATTTGTGTTTCTCACGACGATTGCTGTATTTGAAGTACACCGCTTTTCAATTAAAGATGTACAGCCGCCATGTCGGCCATCGTTAACTATTCGGTCATTTCTGACAAGCCATGAAACTAGATAAAGATTGGATGTATTGTTATTTAGACAGTGTTATATTGACCAGAGAGACACCTTCTCCGAATGTTCTCGTCCGCCAATTGTTTCTTATTTTAAAGAAGGGCCTGCATGTTATGTCTGTACTAGGTAAGAACTCACAGGACTTTTGGCATTCTTTGTATAAAATTAAATATATTTATGTTTCTGTAGCAGATCACAAAACACTCGTTGACATATGACCTATTGAGTGCTTTATCTTCATTCATGTGTCAGTCTTTTATGACCAAAATTCATAGGCAATGAATGATGAATTTTTAGCTACACTGGGTAAAGTAGAGGCACCGCCTTTTTCCTACTATGAAAAGATTGGTTAATTTTGATACGCCCTCATCCGTTTGCCGTCCTCTGGAATATAAAGTCAAGGACGAAGACGGCTAAATCAAGCGTAAAAATATAGAAAAAATGCAGGACACGTGAAATAGTAAACATGGGAGCTTATCGAGCATTATTGTGCTCTTAAAATGCTAGTTTCGTATCGGACTAGTTTTTGTAAAAGAACTACTTTTATCCTACAACGACCTCCGGAATTAAATTCCAGCGAGGTCATTCCTCCGGAAGTAAATTCGAATGAGTTAACTCAACTAGTGTTGGTTGTTTTTTAAGTAATCAAAAAGCTTGTATTATTAGATCCTGATAAAAAAAACATTTAATTTTTCAAGTCATTTGAAAGAAATCAAAAGAAACGAACTGATAAATTGAGTTTGAAATAGATATTTTACGTAAGTTTCAATATCTTTTACAAAAATCAAATGATAGGACATTCATTGTTTGTCCTATCTTTTGGAAAGCAAGGCGCACGTGTGCAAAGGTTGTTTCTAATATTAGAAATAAATCCCACAAACGACAGCTGCGATTAAGTAACTCCGATTGCATAGTCTAAATATTACTCTGGTGTATTTGTACTTGACTAATTCGTGGAATGGTTTGGCGCTTGCTATATCAATTTCTTGCTATCACGTTCAAGCTAAGGTGGTTGTATACCATTTTAAGGGCATTTTTCGGACCATCAATGGTTTAGAAATTCAGATGAACTCCGAATAATGCCGCTTTTCTCAAACAAACGTCAGGTAGAATCATGCGGTGCTCTTTTTAATTCTCTCTTTCAGATATCAACTTTTCAATAATTCGAATGTTGTTTTCCTTTTCCCTTCAATTTCTGTTATCTCAATATATGTTTCACCAAACAGAAGTATCGATACAGTCGGAAAGGACTATTACTATATGCACGTGATTCCGTAGTAAATCGTCCCCGATTGTCTCTTTAACCCCTTCCCTTTTTGTAGAACTTTAGATCTGTCCAAATTCAATGATTTTGCAGACGATAATTCAAAGATGATTTTATTTGAAAACATAACCATTCAATAGACTGAAATATATTGTCGAAAAATGAAGAAAATGCCTGTTACAAACAATTTCTTCTTTTTACACAACTTTTTTCGGGTATCAAAACTAATAAACTTTTACATTACTAAGTGCTATTTTACAAAAATAAATGCTCAGTAAAATGTAACAAAGTCAAAATGTTGGTGATATAACGTCTGAACTGCAGCATAAAAAGCTGTAGTTAAGACGCTTAAGTCGCCAGAATAATGCTGTCCTTACAAGTTATATAAGCTGTATTTACAAGCCAAAAAAAGTAGAATATTAAACATAGACCTTGGTGTTCAAACACCTTGGGTCTTAATTAACCCTTTCCTGGTTAATCCCTGGATTTTACGTCCCTGAGTATTTATACTTGAGAAAATATTGTGGGAAAAGAAGAAATTGCTTGTAACAAGCAATTTCTTCTTACCCCACAATATTTTCTACCCTGTAGGTTGGTTACTTTTCAAATTGCACTCACTTTAAATTGTCGTCTGCAATTTCTTTGAATTTGGACAAGTCTAAAATCCTGAAAAACAGGAAAGGGTTAAAGGTTTTATTGGCCGATCGCTTTTTGATTGACAGTCACGATGTGATTATTAAATTTCCATGTTTCTCGAAAGGCGATAATGTCCAATAAATAAAAGTTTCAAAATGGGACAGATCTTATCGCGTTAGCTTCAATAGAGTATTTCTAGAATAACCATATAGTAAACGAGAATATATAGAGAATTTCTAGAATAATCACATAGTAAACGAGAATTTATAGAGAAATTCTAGTATAATCACATAGTAAACGAGAATATATAGAGTATTTCTAAAATTAATCACATATTAAACGAGAATTTATAGAGTATTTCTAGATTAATCACATAATAAACGAGAATTTATAGAGTATTTCTAGATTAATCACATAGTAAACGAGAATATATAGAGTATTCCTACAATAATCACATAGCAAACGAGAATATATTATTTTAGAATGATCACATAGTAAAGGAGAGTGGTTAGAATATTTCTTGAATAATTACATAGTGATGGAAATAGAGTATTTCTAGAATAATCGCAAAGTAAGGGAAATAGATAGATCATTTCTAGAATAAACAAATACAAATAGAATAATAAAAGGTTATACTGGATTATAATCCTTTGCTATGAGGTTATTCTAGAAAACTTTATATTATAAAGTATTCTTTAATAATCTAATAGCAATGTAGATTGATTTAATGGGGTTTAACACCGCTTTTAACAGTATTTCAGTCATATCGCGGCGGCTGGAGCACCTAACAATGGATTCCTAGTATTTCTCACACCAGTACTACCACTACATCCTTTCCTAGCCTCCAGCTGCTATCCCATTTCGGCATACGATTATCCACCGATTGGTGAGAGACAAATGTCGGAAAGGATATGCGCCTCCGCCTGGGAATGAACCCATGACATCCCATTATTGAAGATTTGGCGCCTTATCTCTAGGAGTCAGACGCGCTACCGACTGCGCTATGACGGCGGCCAATAGCAAAGTAGAACATCTGGAATATCTTCAGATAATAACATAGGAAAGAACATTAAATAGATTATTTCTAGAATAATTACTTACTAGTAAAAGAGATAAGATAACGTATTTCTAGAATTATCATACACTAAACGACATTAGTCTCCCTCCAATGGGTGGATGATCGTAAATAGGGATGAGCAGCGGTAGTCTAGGAAAGGATGCACTAGTTGTACAGGTGGTCGACCGGGCTTCGAATCATATACATCACGATTTGAGAGTACGACGCGCTACAAACTGAAGTATGGCCGCAATGACATTAGATAGAGGAATTCTAGAACAACAACATAGTGCTGGAGAATATGTAGGGCGTTTCTAGAAAAATCATTTAAGAGATGAAGAGAACATTTTTTGTTTTCATGGAGGTATGAACCGAAAAACCTAATCACACTGTATGAATACGCGAAGCGGATTGTGTGATTAGGTTTTTCGGTTCATACCTCCATGAAAACAAAAGATATTGTCTTCATTTCTTATAATTTAATAGCATCGAGCGAAAAATACAACAACTTAACAAATTTTGATACCTTTTTGTAGTGAACTATTTTGTGCGGAAGCATTCAAAATGGCTGCGTACTTAAAATTTTGTTCATAGCGATATGAATTAAATTCTTCGACCATTCAGATCGCTCGTTTTTGATAGACGAAACTAACAATTAAATTATAGTGTTAATTAGGATGGTCATTCGAGATTTAAAAAATCTACAAAAAGTCAAAAGTTTAACCCTGCTCAAACTTCGCTTCGCTTTCAAAAAGGGTCTATCTTAAAGAATCACGTGTACATACACAGGTTAGCAAGAGGTACGAGTTTGACAGGTCAAAAATCGATATATTTCAGGTCAAGGTCCGCATTCACTACTTAGTCTGAATCAAAGTGTAACGAGTGATTTCTTCATTTTCAACAATCCTTTCTACCCATAAAAATAATGTTTATTAAAATTTCACCAACTTATAATTCAATTTTAAGGCCCGTCTATCAAAATCGAGCTTTCTGATTGATCGAAAGAAAATATTTATAGCTCTTTAACAAATCTTGACCACGCATTTTTTTATATGCTTGCGCACAAAATAGTTCCATCAAAAAGGTTTCAAAATTTCTAAAGTATTTGCTTTTTTATGGCTTCGCGTATTCATATAGCCTGATTAGATTTTTCGGGTCATACTTCCATGAAAACAAACAAACAAAAAAACACATTCTCTTCATATCTGTAATAAATATAGTCTGTGATGTATAGGACCAGTCTGAAATTTTGATGTCTACTAATGGGTTAAAATCGTTTCAAATAGTTTGAGACACCCTGTACCAAATAGAACATCTGCATGATTTCTTATCAAACGTAATCATTTCTGACAGGTTATTACGTACATTACATATGTCGTCTGCATTATTTTACCTTAATGTCTGCCAGTTTACAGACGAAAATTGTTCCTTTAGGACAACCATATTCGTCAAATCTCGTTAAACTGTCACTCTCTAATTCTTAGGCAGAAGAATAAAGCAAAACACCATAATTTTATCCTGTCATTTCTGTCGAATATAGACATTTTTATCACAACCCTTTGATTTGTCTGCTTGTACGTCCGCCTGTCTGTGTCTTTGCACGTGTTCTCATAGTATAAGTCTAGTCTGAATCTACTTTTGAATTATACTTTGTTGAAGAGGGTTACGTTTTAAGGCGGGGGTCACAAAACTAATACATTGTGACATCATTGATTGATTAAGCTATAGCTACGATGTTTAAGTCGCCAAATCAACAAAAAATGGTTAACTTGAATATCGGAGTTCAAATTGTTTTCTTCTGTCTAAATGGACGATTTGATTAGTCAATCGCTTTTTTGATTGGCAGCCTTGATCCACCAATTATTTACTTAAGAGATGAAGAGAATATTTTTTGTTTTCATGGAGGTATGAACCGAAAAACCTAATCACACTGTATGAATACGCGAAGCGGATTCATACATTGTGTGATTAGGTTTTTCGGTTCATACCTCCATGAAAACAAAAAAATATTCTCTTCACTTCTTATAATTTAATGGTATAGAGCGAAAAAAGCAAAAACCCTACATCTTTTGATACCTTTTTGCATGGGACTATTTTGTGCGAAGCATACCAAATTACTGCGTGCTCAAAATTTTGTTCATGGAGGTATGAATTAAATTTTTCGACCAATCAGAACGCTCGTTTTTGATAGACAAAACTAGCAATTAAATTATTTATACATAATGTCAATGTCTTCTGAACTATCTCTTGTTTGTAGACATTTGTTTCCACAGTGGGCTGGAACTATTGGTTCCAGTGGACGGATAGCGAGGTCATTCAAAGAATCAATCAACCAATAAAATCATTCATTTAGACAGGGATTAAACTTAGAACTCCAACATTTGTCGACATTGATATATAGATATATTTTGCTAGTTGGGCAACTTATACGTCGTAGCTTTAGATTCCTTGCTTTGAAATACATGTATAGTTAGAAACAAAACGCGGAATATCGATTTCCTCTTTAGAATTAATTTGGTATCAAATGTCAAACATCGTGGCCCCTTTAGAACATATTACCTTGGTCCTATATCTTTTGATCTTTTATCCGCGGACCATAGATCTTCCCAAATAATGCTGTATTAAATCGAAGGTTACCTCGTTCTAATATTTAAAGACGCCTTGGTACATGTAACTGAGTTTCACTGGAATGTTGTTCAATTATTAGGTCATGCAATGTTACCGACTGATACAAATGTAGTCTTCACGATGTAATGATTCAAATACATTTCGGAAAACAATTTTCTGTCAGCACGTGCGTGCTTTCGTTGAAAAATTAATGCTCTCCTTTTTTTCTTTTTTCTTCTTTAAAGAAATGTTGTTATGTGTCTATTTGTTCGTATGTGTTTTGTCATGGACTAGGATTATAAAAGGCTATAATTATGACATTTACAACTTTTTTATTTAACATTTTTCAGCTTGTTAAGTTTCACTGGTTTGAAATAAATATCTTTAAAATACTGTGTAATGGGGGGAAATGGTCTATTGTTTAAAAACAACAAAGACAATGAACGCGTTTCAAATCAAAGCAACTTACTTTTCCATTTTTTTCAAATAACATATTACATTCAGTGGTCGTGAAATGTTTAAGAAAAATCACTATTACGGGTATACGGAAGACCGATATCCATTTTTTAAATATGCTATTGTATATTTTTGTAAATTCAATTTCAACAGTGAGTGCTCGCAAAAATTCAAAACAAGTTTGATAAATTGTCATTCTGGTAGAGAATAATAATTTCGTCGCGTTAGAAACTAAGTTATTTGGCTGAAATAAAGCAAAAATCCCTAGGCCTTTACACCCCTCTCCTATGGCAACGTAGTTTTAGGAGTAAATGAAACATATATATATATATTTTTTTTCAAACAGCGCGTTTGGAGGAACATTGTAGTCAATTTTGAAACACATCCATGACTAGACGTTCCCAACCAGTTATATATATAAGGACAGGTGCTTACGGAGAATTGCTTTAAACTTCTATTGGTTCACTTCTTTATTTCCATTGAGCAAATAAGTTTTCGTAGTGTTTCTTTGTTTTCATTATTTTAGTCTACTTTTCAGAGGTAAATGCTACTACGAGTTGTTTTATAGTTTAAACAATGATGGGGGCGGGGGGGGGTGACATCGAATAGTTCTCTATTTTTCAGAGAGCCAGCCAAATAAAACTTATATCATGAAGGGTTTTGTTTGTTTGTTTTTAAATTAATCTTCACACATATTTGTATTCATTTGAACAGTATTTCTCACGGGTTTTTTCCATGTCTATATTGACATGTTGTGAAAACAAAACAGAAAATGTATTTTATTTCGGATTTAGACAAAAGTGTTTTTCATTCATACGTGATAATCAAATACAATGGTCAAGAGGTTTGAATGGAATGGACAAACAAACAATAAATAAACTCAAATGTTCAAGAAAATATAGGCACTATACAAAACACAAAATGAGTCCGTGAACCCATATGTTTAGAGTATAATGTCTAGATTATTCAGATATCATGAAAATAATTCATTTCGTCTCATAGAATATGCATGTTTAAGATAACAACTTAACGTATATAAACCTACTTTATCAATCGTATAAATGTCGGTATATGTTAGATTTCCAGTCGTAATGACTGATTTTGGAGGATGGTATTTTTAAGATCAATCTGTCGAAGATAAAACGTAACTGGGTCTTAAAGTGAAAGGTGTCTTGCCCTCTTTGTTAAAACTATCTTGTAAGTCCGTGTAACTTCTTTCGACGTCATCGAATCATCGGCAGTCACTAAATATGTGTGACCCTTTATGTGAAATGGACCTGCGAGACCTTCAGCAAAAAACCCCAACAACAACAGAAAACATTCGATTAAAGATAAGATCCATCGTAGGTCAATTAAGTACATTTTTTTACGAATAGATTCGTGATACAACGGTGTAATTTGTAAACCTCGTAACTACAGCTTAGTTAAAGCTGTAGGTACGAGGTTTTAGAACTACACCGAGGATAAGGTAGAATGAACATTCTTTCCTTAAAAATCCGCAAAGAGTTCCAAGTGTGGACCCTGGTCAGTCTGTACAATACGAGCAATATGACCAGAGTTTACACCTTAAGCACTTCCCATTGGTTTTATTTTCGTCTGACGGAGTAGCCGCCGTCATAGCGCAGTCGGTATTGCGCCGGACCCCTAATCTTCAATCATGGGATTTCATGGGTTAGATCCTCGGCGGCGGCGCAATTCTTTCCGACATTTGTCTCTCAGCAATAGGTGGATTATCGTAAACCTAAATGGGATAGCAGCTGAAGGTTAGGAAAGGATGTAGTGGTAGTACTGGTGTGAGAAATACCAGGAGTCCGTTGTTCTGTGCTCCAGCTGCCGCAATATGATTTAAATACTGTTAAAAGCCGCGTTAACCCCCATTTAATCAATCAATCGTCTGAAGGAACTCAAAACCGTTCACCCAAGAATGATGGGTAGCTTCACAATTTGTTGAATGAGATTTAAAGAAGCAATGTTTTTTGGCAACCTTAAAAGCCCATAAATTGAGAAATATAAGGTATTGTGACATTAATGTTCTATAAAACGAGTTCCTAAGAAACAACTTTATTGCACACTTAAGTATACTTTAATACCTTACACTGTGTGTTTTTATCGTCTGCAATCGAACTTGGAGACAATAAACTTTCAGCGTCAATTCCTCGGTTACACCTCTTTCATTTTTTTTTTTTTTTTTTAGTAAGAGCACCTTTATCTTTTAAGATCATGATATATCCCTGTGCGAAGTATACATGTCGAATCGATATTATTACCACATGGTCATCTTTAATCAAGATAATATTTTCGGGTCGATTTGGTTTGGGTACAAAATCATTGATCGCAAAGGTTATCTCTTTTACATTTTGAGTGGTTCATATAACATATGACCCCCAAATGACCCGCCAAGCACCTTTCAGCTATGTCATTTTTTTATTTATTTTTTTTTACATATGTAGATGTTTTCTGGTTTCTCTTATTACTGTTGTGACAACGCAAATGGTAGGTGGTAGGAATCCTAAACATGAGGTCCCGGATTCGATCCCAAGCCGCGGCGACTTAATTTTCGACATTCTTTACCAACAATTATTGGAAAATTGTAAACCTAAATGGGATGAGCAGCTTGAGGCTCGAGGAGAGTGTTGTGGTAGTACTGGCCTGGAAAATGTTTGATTGCTCCGGCCGCGTTGATACGATTTAAATACTTCCTCCACACAGTGAAAGTCCCACCTTGATATAATGGTCATATATTGAATACATTTCCCACTTTGTGTACCGACTAACTAGACACTGCTCTATCATTTTCAGCCAGACAGCCCGATGTGACTTACAATATCTTAGGGATTAATAAATATTGTCTCGCAGACAGTACCACGAATATAGACATAATCGTGCCGGAATTGCCTCTATGTATCATTTCTAACGACAATGAAATGATTATTTTGTTTTGGTTTTGAAACCTATTCTCAAAGAAAAACAAAGAAAATGATAATATAGGAGAAGCGGCTAGCAATTCAGAAAAATACAGGTTTACCTAAGCTGCATTACCTTGAACAAAACACAATTATCTATATACAGGAGAAAAAAAGAAAAAAAAAACAGCTACTGATTTGCCGTAAAATGCAACACTGTGTAAAAGTTTCTAAAGTATGAAACTGCCAAGTATGAACTAAAAAGAGGGAAATCACCATCGGACTTTCGTAATCTATAAGTTTAATGATAAGATTGTAGAGAACAAATTAAGCGGTAACGTAACTTTCTGCCATGCTACAAAGCTCCAATCTGTCTCGATGGCTAATTAACCTTCTCCTGTGCAATCCATGATTTTCACGTCCCTGTGATATTAAACACTATGTAAACATTGTGGAAAGAGAGAAGATTGCTTGTGACAAGCAATGTCTTCTTTTTCTACAATATTTTCTATCATATATGATGGTTACTTTTCAAATTCTACTGACTTTAGAATTTCGTCTGCTACCCTTTGAACTTTGATAAGTCTAATAGAATTCTATTGTGATAAATAGTAAAGGGCCAGAACTTTAGAGGTTTACCTCTTCCTAAGCATACACTCATTTCGACATACCTTAATACCAATACAGACAATTTATGGCAGTGTCTAAATATTAGCATACAAACCGTATCATTACGCATTGAACGCAGAAATAATTTGGTGCAGCATCAGATAAATGTGAATTGTAATAAAGAATTTCTCCATCTTGTATTTCACACATTTTAACCCTTTTCGACACACAATGACGCTTTTTGACCCCCGACAATAAAAAAAGTTGAGAAAACAATGTGTATATTGAAGAAGCAATTTCTTTATTTTCTACTACATTTTCTATAAAGAAATTAATTGATTTAAGGTTTAAATAATCTAAAGTTTCATAAACTTTCAATTGTCGTCTGCAGCTCCTTTCAGCTTGGACCAGTCTAAAGTTCTGTCGTCTGATAATGGGTTTAATGGTACAAGGAATGTTTTGCAATATAAGCCTTCAATGTAACTATATACCTATAAACTATCCGAGGCTTTATTATCGGCATCCGATACAATTCGACAGAAAAAAAACGTTGTGGCCGAGTACCTCAAAATCCGTATTCGTCGAGTACCTTATGTAATGCAAATATCAACATATATGATATCTTCGTGTTACACTACAAAGAAGTTCAGCTTCATTCATTTATAAAACATACTAATACACATTTATATACCCATATTGTGTTGCATCTTTTCTTTGTTTTTCCACTCATTTTACACCTTTTGGAACTGTCAGTCTATTTTTAGATTTGTGTATTGTGTGTACTGAAATTTCGACCCAGATAAGTTTTAACGCGGCTTTTATTTAACCTACTTGGGTCATTGAGCTCTTACACAGAATGGAGGTAGGTGTCAACCCCATGTAGGTTATTTTTCATACGGTCTCGTCAAATAGTTTTCTACACAAGCTACTCGACAGATACGGCCTGTAAGAAAGAATGACTGTTGTATATTTCATATGTATTCACATCAAAAATACTACATTTGCAATGCGATCAGGTTGGGTGACTTTTTTAACGCTGATAGAGTCGTTTGATATATAAGGGCTATTATGATACAGTATTTTGTACTTGCTTTGAGCTGCAGAGAATTTTTTTTTATATTTCACGGGACCGTCGTAACGTAATATTTCATTTATCATACACATGTATCTATTTTTCATTAAATAAGTATTATGAAATTAAATAAAAATCTGCATTTCTACAAGTATTTTCCTTCTCCTTTACCATTCTAGTGAAGTTGAATTGCATTATGATGTCATGAATGAAAATGGCGTCATCTTAGACTACCTTATACGAAACAGTTTTTTACACAGATGCGGATTTTTTTTATTTTTTTTATTTTTTCTGTCCGATTGTGTCTTTGTTGAATGTATATACTTTACTAGAAATATTTATAGGTATATAATAAATGTTATCATTTTGAGTCCCTTTGTTTCGTTATGTTATGTCTATAACGAATGCTTTGATTTAAGTGTTTAAAAGCCATATTCTCACAATCCTGCATTTAGACGGGATCAAGATTTAAAGCTTCTGCAAAACATTGTGGGAAATAAAGGATTTGCTTGTACATAGAAATTTCCTTATTTTACAAAGTATCTTTTTCTTGGTAAAAGTAACGGATTTAATTTCAAATACATTTTTAAATGTCGTCTATATGGCCCTCGTATTTGGACCAGGCTGATTTGTGTCGTCTAGTGAGGCGAATCTTAATTGATTTGTCGACTGCTAGTTACGTAGTTAAGGAATATCTTATTGTCCTTGTTAACTTAATTAAACAAGGAATTCTGATAGCTTTCTGCCATTCATTATTCACAATCACACACTCGATTCCGTTCACGAGACTAGACTGACCTCTTGACCGGAAATTAAACCATGTTGTCAATAGACTTGAATCCCTGTCTTAATGGACTTTATTCGTCTGATGAACTGATAAACTACTTTGATCCCTTCTATGTAATTACCGATTTTTCTTAGACGCTTAAATGTTTCTGCTATGTTTCACTCACTCCCACCCAATAACGCTTTTAAATGCCCCTCAACATAAAAGATTTCTGAAACACTGTGGAAAATGAAGAAATAAAGACAATGAAATAAAAAGAATTATCTTAGAAAATCTTATGAAGTAGAACACTAGAAGTGTCCTCTAATCCTATAAGTAAGTAAGTACTATCTTATTATCAAAGTGACATGTGTATACAGAATGAAAAATATTAACAAGCAAAGACATAGAATTACACCCAGCCCAATGGGCCTATATGTCACTGGGTTCGAGAAGTATAACAGATCGACAGCAATGGTGTGTGCTCCATATAATATATCGAACTATATCTAGGAAGAGTAGAAAAACTTAGTCTCCTGGCTTCTAAAGCTAAAGCTACGTGGCATTCGCAGTCCACCGACAGAGTATTTTGAATTCCCCTCTATATAAATACAAACACTTTGAGGAGACGAGTCACGCTTTTTAGTCAGCAAAGCGTCAGCTTTGATAGCCTAAGTTAACAGACAAAATTTTGAGGTCTTCTCAGAGTTCAAAAAAGCACAAACTGCCACTGGAGGATTAACCACTAAATCCATACGCCATGAAAATAGATCTAATGCTTTTTCAGGAATATTGTAAACTCTGCCTGAGCACATCGTGTTCAAAGTGGCTCTGATCGGCCTTCAATATTCGATATTGTCACGCTGGGTGGAAACAATGTAGAAAATGAAAAAAGTGCTTGTAACAAGCAGTTTCTTCCTTTTCCACTGTGTTTACAGAATCATTTTCTTAAGGGGCTTGAAAAGGAGGGATCATGTGAGAATGGATTAACCCTTGGTTACTTTAACCTCGTTAATTTGTCATGATAACCTTTGACAAGGACTTAACAAAACTACGCTTTGCTAGCGTACAGTACTTTCAGTACTTTGATTTACTTTCATCTTGAGCTCGTTTCGTTTTTTTCCCCACTATGGTACATTTGCAATTATTGAGCAATTAGATTACTTAATTTTCTGTTTATGTTAACAAAATGTATTGAAATTAATCTAATCAGTTAAGGGCTTAACTTACTTCTGTATATTCGGAAAAACTAGTATCCTGATACTGTATCTATCATATTTCATGCTATTAAAGCGTTTCTTTCTGCCAACGCACTGTGAAATCAGTGTAATGTTAATATAAATCTGTATTGAGATGTAATAACATATGTAATGAATATTTTTTGATATTGGAGGGTCGCGTCAGTCAATCGATGACATATCAAAGTTGTCATTTAGACCGACACTGAACTTTGAAATCCAAGATAAGCCGACATTTACATGAAGCAACTTGGTTGGCTTAAACGTAGTAACTAAAGCTGTAATTCAACGGTTAGGTCGCAAACCAATCATTTTTAACTGTTTTGCTATATATTTTTGTAAAATAATGCTGTTTAAAATAACAAAGTGAAAGAAACCAAAAACAAATATTCAGCTTATATATAAATCGATCTCAATTTTTTCTCTCCCACTTTTATACGAGGAGAAATCCTTTGGAGTGCTAAAAGGACACAAATTTTAAGTGATTGACTAAATTGAATTGGAGTCGGTTGTATTGTTGGCCGCAGAAGTGAACATCAAAGAA
This sequence comes from Fragum fragum, assembly GCA_946902895.1. Classification (NCBI taxonomy): domain Eukaryota; kingdom Metazoa; phylum Mollusca; class Bivalvia; order Cardiida; family Cardiidae; genus Fragum; species Fragum fragum. The sequence goes on along the minus strand of OX336383.1, from coordinate 10,598,163 downwards.
ATTAATCTAGAAAATCAGCTATATGGAAATATGTTTTGAAATGTTTCCCTAAAATACATACTATTGACAACAGAAGCACACATTTCTTAATATTGTCTACTGCAAACTGTTACAGATCGTTATTGAGCGATCAAAGTGTCGTAACTACAGCTTATATAGATTGCAGTTACGACATTTTCCAGCACATCGGTGAATTTTAGATGTTTCTCTTTTCAGAAATTTAACAAAGGTTTCAAGGACAGATTTTCTTGCCTTATTAGCTAGCAAAGCGTCAGCTTTGATAGCTTAAGTCAACTGACAAAAGTTTGAGCAAACTGCCACTGTAAGCTTAACTTCTAAATTAGTTAAATGCCTACGCCATTAAAAGTAGTTTTATGTATTTCAGGAAAATTGAAAACCCTGCATGCAAGTTCACCTCCTAGGTATTTAATCTCACTTGAGCACATCGTGTTCAAAATGACTCTGATCAGAGTCTTCAAAGAAGTCATAGACGACAATTTCAAATTGTTGAAAATTCTACAATATTTATCACTCTAAGTAGAAACTGTGTGAAAAGTGTAGAAATTGCTTGTAACAAGCAATTTCTTCACTTTCCACATTGTTTTCCAGAACTATTTCCTTTAGTGGCGCAAGAAGGAGGGATTGTGTAGGAATGAGTTAACTCCTTGGTTACTTTAACCTCGTTTCTTTATCATGATAACGTTTGACAAAGAAGATTGCTGAACAAAACAATGCTTTGCTAGCTTACAGTAATTTTCAGTACTTTTCAGTACTTCGATTATATAATACAGAGATTGGAGCAGTTGAAATATTGGATATTTAACCTAGTGTGACACGAAGCCGCGGCCATATCGCAGCGGCAGTGCGTAGGACTGCTAATCATGTAGTCCCGGGTTCGATCCCTGGCCGCCGCGAATACCCCTTCCGACATTAATCTCACACAAATTGGTCGATAATCGAAAACCTAGGTGGGATTAGCAGCTGGGGACTCGGAAAGGATTTTGTGGCAGTACTGTTGAAAGAAATTACAGGAATCAATGGTTATGTGCTCCAGCCGCCGAGATATGACCGAAATACTGTTAGTAGTAGAGTTAAACACAGTTTAATAAATCAATTGTTAAATGTATAGCAAACAATAAAATAGCTTGTTTGAAAAAAGATATGAGTAAACAGTTGCTCCTTTCTTCTATAATTCTATGACTGAAGGATAATTTAGGTGCAGTTAGAAAATCAGGTTATTGGTGGATCCACTGAGCTCCAACGGGAAGTTCCTCTTCGTTATCAAACGGCGTTATCTTGTAAACTTTATTGTCAGTAACATGTAATAAAATGAAATGACCGTTTAGTCGCCAACGCAGCAAAATTATTCACATGAATGTCGGTCGATATCGGTGTGCAAAGTTAATTCCCGATCGAAATGAATTAATTTGATTGGAAGATTGAAAGTTTGATTGACACACACGATCCGTCAATTTGATATTTTGGAGAATAAAACCATTGTCTTTGATTTCACAATAAAGGTTGTTTCCGTTGGACGTCGAGCCAAGAAAAAATGACAAACTGATAAATTACAAAAGACCATTTAGAGATTGAGTTCACAAGTTCATGTATCTCATATGTGACACGAGCATTATAAGCATTAAAAAAGTTCACGTGTCAAACTTTTTTTCCTGGCATCCTAGGTTTAAAAATCCAACAAATAAATATTGATTGTTTGGCCTTAAAACTATTAGGCTTAAAAAGTGATCAAAACTGGCTTTGTTCTTATACAAGATTTTGAATTTGTTTCCTTCTTAATGAAATAAACATTACATAATATCATAAAGGTAAATAATTTACATAATTACAATTACACATATATTAATTTGCTCAAGGTATGTACTCACATTTTTTTATTTAAGTAAATCATTTTTCCCTTGTTAATTGGTTTTTGTTTTGTAATTTTAAATAACACTTATCATGTGTCATATTATCTTCACTGTGGTTCGAAGACTGTTCGAAAAAGTTACATATATTTTTTTTTTTCAAATTAGCAAATATAATTAAATTTTATTACGCTTAATACAAATAATATGAAAGAATAATTTACATTAGAAATATATGTGGAATATAAAATTCCAAACTGAAGGATTTCTGATATTTATGAATAGGCTGTTGTTTTTTAATCAGTATGAAATGATCTCAGTGATAAAATTGATCCAAGTTATAAACTTTACTATAAAGCTCCTCCAAGCAGAGCTTGTAGTGTTAGGATAAGCAGCATAATAACAATAGTTATCCATCAAACATGCCTTTAACTCGAAAGTAAGAAGGTTACTTCTAATAAACAAAATAACCAGAGAAAGATTTGAACCTCTCCAAGAAATCATATTGAGAAAAGAAGAAAGATAGTTTTCGCCAAGGCTTGAGTTTTTGATTGTCTGATTTGCTACGCATCTATATCATACTAATTCCTGTAGAGGAATCCTCACAGTATTTTTCTAACAGTGACTCCGAATCTTGGAATGATTTCATAGGCCATTGTTATAGTAAGACCCTTTTACGGTCAAAACATTAGGCACTTATATAGAAATATCCTTCATCTCAAAGAGTCATATAACAGCAAAGAACAACATATCACCGCTCCTTCATATCAGAAATATCATCATCATATACATCAAATTATTAAATATGTATTTTCAAAAAAAGTTAATTGAACTCACAATTTAATGATCATGTTAATTAAACAGCACACTTCGTAGTTTGCTGCTGATTCAATGTTATTAAAAGCAAAGTTACACCAAGAACCAGTAACACATAACAGAAGAGGATCGTTCAAGTCCATGGTTGTTTAAATGACTGCGATCCTGGACAACGATTGATCTGCTCAGAATAATGTCCAATTCTACCACCTTCTTACAAGCCTTCAGTTGTTCCGTTCAGTATGGTAATTTAACCGATTCCGCCAACCGTCAGTATCTTTGTAGGGAGTATTGCGAAATGGTAGCAAATACCTGCTAATTGCCATACCTCTATTAAGCTACTAATGCCTTCGTATATGAAATGAACAGTCCACTAAAATCCAAATTTCTCATCAAATTAGAAGCACTTTTCCTACTGCCCTGCATGTTGATCAGCTGCTGTAATGTTGTATGATTTCGACAAGGATCCATCCTCATACTCCACCAGTTTTAAAAGCTTGAGATTTTTCAAATGTATGAAGTGGGAAGTTTGGATCATCTGCAAACCTGGAAATTGTAAATGACCAAACTAGTTCTGTACAATCGTGTTTTATTAACATTGAATGCAAGAACCTTTTCGGTCAGCCGGTCTTATAGGCTGTTCTAGGTGAGAAGTAAATAGAAAGGGGTCCATACCATATATACCTCGAGCACGGAGGGACCTTATAAAACTACAAACACAACTAGGTGAGAAGTGTCACTACCTTGTTTAATCTCTGAGATCCTTGGGTTAAAAATACAACAAATAAATATTGATTGCTTGGCCCCACAATTATTAGGCTTTGAAAGTTATCATAACTGGTTGTGTTTTTATACAAGATTTTGAATATGTTTCCTTCTTACTAAAATAAGCATTACATAATATGATAACGGTAAACAATTAACTTAGTATATATTTATACGCAGTTACAACTGCGTTGCGCTGAATCATCGATATGGCTTATCAAGTGTTTTTAGCTAGCAATGCGTAAGCTTTGATAGCTTAAGTTAACAGGCAAAATTTTGAGGTCTTCTCAGAGTTCAAACGAGTGCAAACTGCCACGGGAGGCTTAACCACTAAATTCACTGAATACCTACGCCAAAAAAGTAGATCTTGTGTATTCTTGAGCATATTGTGTTCAAAATGACTGGCCACATAAATCAACTTTATTCAAATCGTAGAGAACACCATTAGAAGCATGCTATACAATCCATTCCCATTCAATCCCGCTTTTTAAGAATCCCTGTAAAAAGGCTTAGGAAAACATTGTGGACAATGTAGAAACTGCTTGTAACAAGCAATTTCTTCAGTGTCCGCAATGTTTTCTACTCTACATAAGGCAAGGTAGATAACATAACAAAACAATGCTTTGCTAGCTTACAGTACTTTCAGTCCTTTGATTTCTTTTGTCTAAAGGAACGGTCAGTCAGTAGGTCTCTATAGAGAATTTAGTGAAGATACACAGGGAAAATTATGTAATGATAGAGATACTACATCTTGTATTTGCTTTCAGCTGCGAATGAAAATTTTAATATTTCACGAGACCGAATTTTCCTTCGCAGCGAGAAGCAAATATAGATGTTGTATCGCTATCGAAATGTAACTTTCCGTTTATTGGACACCTAGTTTTAGTTTTATAAAATCAAAGGAATCATAAACAATCTGTAGAAAAAAAAGTGTACATGTATTTACATTCTGATAAGGTTTATTCGCATTATGACGTCATCTACAGAATAAAAATGACGCCATCTTAGACTCTAGCCTATTGAACCGTATTTGACACTGTCAGATACGGATTTTTTTTATTTATGACGTGTGCGGTTTTGTCTGTGTGGAATGTATATATTTTACTAGAAATATTTATAGGTATATAATAAACAGGGAATATAACCACAGTGTCTTTTTCTATGCGTTGTTATCGTGTTCGAGAATCGTGTGTAGGTATTTTTTATTAGATGAGACCGAAGGTCGAATCCAATAAAAATACCTACACACGATTCAAGAACACGATAACAACAAATAGAAAAACACCTTGTTGTAATATTCCTTTTATTATTTACCTTTTAGGAAATGACATTAAGAAAATTCTCTTAAATGACTAAGAAATAACCAACTTTCCGAAAACCCGGAACGTCAATACACAAAAAAGAATTTAGTGTTTAACGGTTTTGACGAATATGGTTTTTTTGCTACGAATATTGATTTTTTTTCTGTCGAGTTGTATTTTACTCCATATCTTTTATAGGTATGTAATAAACAGGATTACCCGAGGTGTTACTTATCGCCAGTGTCTAATAAGTAGGAACAATACACACGGCCTAAAATTAACGGATCGCCGGTACCCTCAACTAAGCTCCGAAAGAAAGTGCCACTCATATACTAACCCATTAACTGACAGAAACATTTTAGACTGGTCCAAATTCAAAAGAGTTGTAGACGACAATTTTATGTTTATGAAATTCTAGATATTTTCAACTTACTCGGTAGAAAACATTGCGGAGAATGAATAAATTGCTTGCTGCAAGCAATTCTTTCATTTTTCACAAAATCTTTCAACACTATTTTTCTTTAGGTACGTCAAAAGGCGTCATCTTGGGGAATGGGTTAAACGGAGTTACTGTTGTCGAATTAATGACCCGGAACATGTTATAAACAAGTAAATGGTTTGCTTGGCGACCTAAACGTCGTAGCTGCAGCTGTAGTTGAGACGTTTTAACTCACCATACCAACAAAAAAGCTTCACATAAATGTCGGGCAATATTGGAGTTCAAAGATCACTTCCGTTCTACGTAAACGATTTTATCAGTCGATTGTGTATTCAATTGACATACACGATCATGTAATTCATCCTTTTATATTTTGGACACAAAGAATTCCCTTAGAAAATAAAATGTCAACTTGACGGATATAGGAACAGACAGTGATATGTTCCATATCCTGCAGTTTTCATTCAAGTGTCGAATAAACGATAACTCATCGACTGGCTTAACCCTTTCCTGTTTCTCAAAATTTTAAACTGGTCCAATTTGAAAGAAGCTGCGAACGACAGTTAAAAGTGGGTGCAATTTGAAGGGTAACCAGCGTACAAGTTAGAAAAAATGTTGGAAAAGAAGAAATTGCTTGGAACAAGAAATTTTTGTCTTTTGCCGAATTTTTTTCTTAAGTATAAAATCACAAGGACGTACAAACAAGGGATTGTACGGGAAAGGTTTAACTGAACGTGTGTCAGCATGAATCTAGTGACAGACCTTTTAGGATAACCACACTAGCCTGGACATTTGCCCGTTTAATTAGGACTTTTTGTATGTTCTGAATATATTTCTTTCTTAGAAGAAAGGCAATTTACCCTTCACGTTTTAAGTTATTCTTTTGCAGCAAAACTTTTATAAGCAGCAGGAACAAACAAGCATTTTGCAATGAATGACCTTCCATTAACATTATATTTTTCTGTGTGTTTCATTTCATAAGTAACGTTACTTTAACATGTTTACCCTAAAATTGCTCGATCTAGATCTTCGTAAAACAGATTTCACAGCGCTCCGCCGTCGCTTTGATATGCGAAAAGCACGTGCTGCATCTTAACCCATTTCTATTCAAGTTTTCCTGGTTTTTATATCCCTGTGTTTTTGTACAAGAGAAAATATTATGGAAAAGGAAGAAATTGCTTGTAACAAGCAATTTATTGTTTTTCTACAATATTTTCTGCCCTACTTAGTCATTGTTTTTCAAATAAAATCGACTTTATTTTGTCGTCTGCAAAAGCTTGAATTTTGACAACTCAAAAATTGTTGCAATACACCGAAGGGTTAAGTCAATCCGTGACCGAAATGTCTAATAAAGCAATCATTTTCCACCCCCACCCCAACCCCTCTGGAAGCCCCTCCTCGCTTGTCAATGTAAAGCTTTACACGATTCTAATTTATTTTATATTATTTTGCAGATTCTCTGAGCCAACAAGGTCATAAAAATGCCATCAATCAAAATATGCCATGTCATCAATCAAAATCCTGTTTCCGAACATTAGAACATCGTTTTGGTGTGTTAACTATCAGATTTCCAGAATATTGGGGAAATCGTCGGGAAATTTGGCCAAATTACTGACCTAGAAATCATGATTTTTTTCCTTCTCGGCTCGGGAAACGGGAGAAGACAGTGCAAAATGTAACCCCAGCAAGTCTACACTATTGTAGAATTTATTTTTTTTATTATTATTATTATTATTATTATTTATCATTAACTATTTCTATTTAAATATTTAATTCATCCTGCAAAATGATCTACGAAAATACCCCCCAAATATACAACAAAAATAATCAGAAAACCATACTCAAGGCCCAAACGAATGAATAGATATGACGACAGAAATTATAAGATCCAAACAAATCTAAGCGGCAAGCCTTATATTCATGAAAGAAGATTCCATATTTAAGGTTTTGACCCACCGCAATTCAAGGTTTATTTACATAAAATCATGATGTCAGTGATGACGTATTAACTATCGCTAGTCATTCACGCAACCCCCACGGTCACGGAAATGAACGAAACCGTCCATAAAGTTTAGTTATCAGCACTTGTTCATATGACTATCTATGCCGAAGAAAAGCGAACATTTCCGATGAAGATTCGGATTCATTCGTCTCTATCTCAAAATATAAACAAACGTCAGTTAAAATTAATAAGAAAAACACAAAATTATCTTTCCAGAAAATTTCACTCATACTCTTCTTTTGAATATGGATATAAAAAGGCTTTTGTTTCCTCTAGTGACAAAATAAAAAAATGTTTAAACTGTTTTTACTTCCTATGTGGAAAGATATGGCTTTGATATATAGATTTCTTACATTTTTGCAGATTTCTGTAGAAAGGAAATATCTTTATGTCTTACTATTCCTACGTGGAAATCCTTCTCGGTCTCCTTACTTGGCAATCGTTTAACCCATTCCCACTCAATCCCTCCTTTTAACGCCCCTCAATGAAAAAGCGTTGGAAAACATTGTGGAAAATGAAGAAATTGCTTGTATCAAGCAATTTCTTCATTATCCACGATGTTTTCTACCCAAAATAACTAAAAAGTTTAAAATTCTATCAACTTGAATTTGTCGTCTGCAGCTCCTTTCAATTTGGACCGGTCTAAAATTCCACTGTGTTGGAATGGGTTAAGTGATCAATGATAGTACATGTACTTGACATGATCAATTGAATAATCGCTGATGTAAATCAAATTATCAGTCGACCAATTAAGTCAGTCATTTCGACTGGAAGTTAACTTTTAACTCCGACATCGCCCGTCATTTATGTGTCGCCTTTTTGTTAGTTTGATGATGTAGTTATGTCGTTTAGGTCGCCAACCAACCATTCAAAATTTTCGTTAAAAGATTTTTCAAAATAACGCCGATTAAAATCGAAGCAGGGCTTCCTGTTGGAGTCAGTAGGTATGACCAACGGAGAAAGTGAGCAGGGCCAGCAATTGCTGAATAGGTTATACCAACATAGTAGCAAATATTTTTTAACAAGTTTATCTCCGGTTAATTATACCAAATGCACAGAAAATAGCTTCATAGTTTTCTTTTTACACCATGTATATGCAACTTCATGAACTTTATAATGACATATTGGTAGTTCTCATCTGAAAGTGTTATCTAGTGGGGATATTGGCCTAGTGTGTCATTATAACTTTCGAACCTTAAACAAAGACACACAAATGACGAATTCATCACTATTTGTCTAGGTCTTTCCACAATAGATTGATATCGATATCTCCCGGTCAGTGCTCCCTACTGTGTAACACTGGCCAAATATTAGTTTTCTCTGTATTGTCGGGTTCGAATTGACCAATAGCAGCTGTCAATCAAGGAACCAGTCGATCAATCAGATCATTCATTCAGCCCGGAATTGAAATTTGAGCTCCGACATTGGTCGAAAATTATATGAAACATTGTGTTGGGTTAGGCGACTTAAATGTCGTAACTACAGCTTATTCAAGCTGTAGTTACGACGTTTAGGTAGCCAAGCAACCATTCTATTTTTGTTACATGCTACTGACCATAAACTTTAAAAATAACGCTGTATAAAATCGAAGCGGTCTTTCCTGTTGGAGTCAGTGGGAGGGTATATAGGAGTAAATGGGCGGGGCTGGCGATTGGTCAATTAACAAATCCCCTCTGTCAATCAAAAATCAGTTAGTCAATCAATTCATATATTGAGACAGGGAGTAAAATGTTCACCTCTGAGATTGAAATTAAAAACATGCTCGTTTGTGAGCGCTCGACCTCAAGCCTCGAGATCACGGGTTCGAGCCATCGGTTTTCCCAACTAACAGACTCATTGTCTTTCGGATGGGACGTTAAACTGAAGTCCCCGTGTGACAGTGATTTACTTCATGCACGTTAAACAGCTGTCAGCAGATTATTCCCTCGATCTTCAACAAACTTTAGTAAGTAACAAGGCAAAGCGTCGTATGGGGTGTCGTTCATGAGCATATCGATGGCTAAGCGAAACAGTTGTAACTGCCTATAAACATATAGGCAGTTACAACTGTTTCGCGCTGAACCATCGATATGTGCTACGGTAGCGACGGTCAGTAAATGGATATACGCACTATATAATTTAATCTTTAGTTTCGTCCATCAAAAACGGGCGTTCTGATTGGTCGAAAGAATTATCCATAACTCCATGAACAAAATTTTGAGCACGCAGCTAATTTGTATGCTTCTGCACAAAATAGTCCCTAAAAAAGGTATTCAAATTTGTAAAGTTTTTTTTTTTTTTTTCCTCGATGCTATTAAATTATAAGAAATGAAGAGAATATTTTTTTTTGTTTTCATGGAGGTATGAACCGAAAAACCTAATCACACAATGTATGAATCCGCTTCGCGTATTCATACAGTGTGGTTAGTTTTTTCGGTTCATACCTCCATGAAAAAGAAAAATATTCTCTTCATCTCTTAATTGTTTTACATTTTATGTCCCTGGTCATATACTTCGAACCACTGGCGTTAAATGCATCAAATTTATTGTTATATAGGGGTCAAACATCGTTGCCAGTGATGCCCCAATTGTAAGGACTGCAAACGAGATGCTCTTGATGAAAGAACGGCTTATCTAAGATATACACAATGATTCGTCCTAGCTGTAGAAACGACATTTTGCTCTCCCTCCGACGAATATACCGTTATCGGTGAATAATTTTATTATACACTTATATATATTTCTAGAAAAATATATATACCTTCCACGCTGTCTAAATCGGACAAATTAGAAAAAATCCGTATCCGATAATGTCAAATACGATATTCTAATTTAGGCAATATAAAATGACGTCACTCTCATTGTGTAAATGACGTCATATGCGAATAAACGTAATCAAAATGGTAAAGGAAAAGGGAAATACTTGCAGAAATACAGACTTTTTTTATAACTTCATCGAATTTATTTAATTAGAATAAAGGTATATGGATTATATTACGATTGCGATGCAACATCATGCATTAGCTTCTCGTTGCAGAGGAAACTCTTATGTTCCGTGAAATATCAAAATTTTCCTCCGCAGCTCGAAGCAAATACAAGGTGTTGTATTCCTATTAAAATAGCTTAAATTCAATACTGACATGTTGTTCTAATAACAATATGCTTTTAAATGCGAATAAAACAAAGTGTATGCTTATTGGATCCAAACAGAATAAAAATGTTAAAATTAGATTAAAACATAAATGTCTTTGTTATTGAAATTGTTGAGTCTCATAAAATTTTGGTTGTTCACGTTCACACTCACCTGTCATGGAATAAGCATATTGATAAAATTAGTTCTAAAATGAAAAATGAATGGCAAAATCTCTCATCTAAAAAGAATTTCGGCTTATCTGCCGTTTGAAATGAAACAATTGTTTTATAATTCTTACATATTACCTATTTTTGATTTTTGCTGTACAGTTTGATGGAAAAGTGCTAAATGTATGTGTGTGCTCCAGAAAAGAGCAGCCGTGTTATACTAGGCAAGAACAAATTCGATTGATTTTTTCCTACACTTAATTGGTTAACCGATTATCGCACAGGTCTTTTAATATATAAATGCAGAAATAACTTTTTGCCAGGGTATATGAAAGACGTCATTTCTTTTAATAATAACAATTACCACAATTTACGGTCAATTACTCATCGTGACATAACTAACTCAAAGATAAATACATTGTACAAGAAAAACTCATTTTCATACTACAGCATGAGTGTGTGATACGAAACTCCTTTTTCCGTTAAAGATGCAACATCTTTATCCAGTTTTAAAAGTCAGTTTGCATGATATTTGCTACTGAAACAATTCTAAAGTCTCATCAGAAGATACCTAAGTAATTAACCTAAAGGTGTATCTGTCCGTAGATTTACTATCCTTATATCATATTGAGCATCCCCCATTGTTTTTGTTGTTGTTGCTAATGAAACTCTTTACGCATGTTTATCTCATTTAAAAAAAGAATTTTAAAAAATGGTTGCTTGGTTTATTCATTTTTTTTTTCATTTACAAGGATTTCTTTAACTTAACAATGGTATTGTTAATATCTTAATTTTGATATGCCACTTTGTTTTATTATTAAATTGCACTTTTGGGCGGTTTTGTAACTTTTTGTCATTCGGAAAAAAACAACAACGGGAAAACACCCGACGGAACCAAAATCGCACATACACCTGGACATTAAGCAAATATTTTAATACATACATCTTACCTATTCGTGTTCACTGACTTCATTTATTACAACTAGATGTTCTCGAACAATTTGAACATATTTCGAAAAGTCAACTTAAGAGATTCTGATTTGATGTGACCCTTTGTAACTGTCACTCTATAGGACTTGTGTTATCCAGGTTAACAATATCAGAACAAAATGCAAAAAATGATATTTTATATATTTTGTTTGTTATTTACCACTCACCTATGCGTGTACAGTTTGGAGATACATCTGACCGTGATCCATTCGATAGACACGTTCGAATATCAGACTTTATGTTGCCGGTACCAGAAATTACGAAACCAGTATCACATTGAAACCTTGCTTCGGCCTCGAACGTAGTGTCAGGAACAAATGTCACAGAACCATTTTCAGGCTTGGACAAAGCAGCACAATCTATAGAATTAAAAAGAATTTTAAAAAATGACTGCTTCTTTATTCATTTTGTTTTTCATTGTCAAGGTTTTGTTTAACTTAACAATTGTGTTGTTAATAACTTAATTTTGATATGCCTAAAAATAGCACGTGACAATTTACGTATAGCTGACAACTCCTACTGACTTCTAACAGGAAGTTGAGCTTAAACGTCGCCATTTTGCAAAATTAATGGTCTTTAACACATAACAAAAAATTAAGGGGTTGTTTGGCGACCTTAAAACCGTAACTACAGCTTTTCTCCCCCCCTCTCTCTCTCCCTCACTCTTTGTCTCTCTCTCTCTCGAGAGAGAGAGAGTTTTCTAACACCGAAGCATAATCGAGCAAGATAACGATAAGTAATTTCTTATCATATTGGATCAAATAATCCATTTAACACAGATGATAAATCTTATTGGATTAAGCAATTATACATTAATTGTTCTAATATGAAACATGTTAACGATAATACAAATATAATTGTGCATTAGATTTTATTTCATTAAAATGAAAATAATTTTAAATTCTGTATACTTATATATCAAAATGTTCTCTCTCTCTCTCTCTCTCTCTCTCTCTCTCTCTCTCTCTCTCTCTCTCTCTCTCTCTCTCTCTCTCTCTCTCTCTCTCTCTCTCTCTTTGCGTCATGTATCTATTTATTCTCATGAATCATTTGTTTATTTTTGGACAATTGAAAAAAATGAAAACGACGCATATATATAAGAATATATACACTAAAAATAACAAACATCATTTGTGTCTGAGCCAAGAACAATGACGATTTGGCCTGTTTTAACAAGAAGAATAAAAACCAGGACATGAATCGAGCAATTCAGTTTCCAAGCCAAAATGGACACAAGATTGTCATTAATCAATGGCTGTCATATTATCCATCATAATTCAGTTGCCTTCGTTTAGGTCGGAAATTTGGTCGTGTGTTTACTGAAATTATAAAAGCGTGGTGTCAGAACGCTTTTCATTTGTATTTAATTCAAACATAGATACGTTACGTCAAATATATTATGATACTACATCGAAAACACAAAGTATGCTAACTTGCGTAATCTTAGTAACAAATGCTTGAAATGAGCATAAAAATACAACGCCTTGCAACCAAGTGAAAAAAAATGTTATTTTCAACTTAATTTGAGCCATTCTCACACAATCAAGCCGCTTGGAAAACTGAAAATACCATGACTTAGGTTTAGCATTTTGTAAAAATTAGAAATTGCTTGTTACAAGCAATATCTCCTTTTCTCGCAATGTTTTCCACCAATGCAAATTTCTTTCACGTTTCAATCATTTTTTGGAATATTCTCTTCAATTTTCTTTCAAATTAGACCAGTCTAATTTTTTTGTAATCTAATTGTTGGATCACCATTAGAGACTTATACCTTTAAGTATTGGACGCTTTGGACGAAGTGTATTGAAAATCAAGAATAAATATTGTCTTACATTTGCCAAGTACGTGTATTTTATAATCAAAACAGCCAAGTCGAGGCCAAAATTCCCATTGGGATTGCTTGCCAATAAATCAAGAAATCTGACCTATTGATGCCTAATTATATCAGAGACACTGCTTCCTTCATGATACTATTATATGGCTTAGATTAGATAAAGGTTACTTCAAATTTGAAGAAGATATATACATAGGAGGTGTTTATGTTTGGGGTGAGGGATCACCAGCATATGATGTAGCAAATGTTAATTTATTTGAATTAATGGAAAATGATTTGATGGAATTTAATACCAAAGGAGCAGTATATATGGTTGGCGATTGGAACAGTAGAGTTGGAAAGAAAGCTGACTATGTTATTGCCGATATATGTAACTTGGAAATTGATGATCCGGACTATGAACCGGATCATGAAATTCCGAGGATTTCAAGAGACAATGTATGTAATAGATTTGGTAAAAAATTGCTTGAACTGTGCATTGCTACAAATCTAAGAATTGTCAATGGTAGATTATTCACTGAAAATACGGATTGTTACACATTTGCATCTGAACAAGGGTCATCCATTATAGACATGTTACTCTGTAAAGAGTGTCATTTCCACTATTTAAAAGATTTCAAAATAAATGATTTTAACAGATTTAGTGACCATGCAAGCTTAAGATTTATAATCGAAAGTGATATTACAGAAGATGAATGTTCAAGAACTACTAAAGGAGTAAAGTTGAAGTGGGATGAAACTAAAAGAAATGACTTCCGTAGGAACATGATTAATCAATTACCAGTATTAAATAACTTGACCCATGTAATTGATATAAACAGCAGAGATTCAATAAATAAAGCTGTGAATACCTTTACTAAAGTACTTAACGATATAACTGAACCTCTTTTTTCAAAAAAATATTGTTATTCAAACAGAAATAATTTCAAAGAAAAGAAAATTGCAAAAGAAAAAGAATGGTTTGATCAAGAGTGTGAAAATGCAAAGAAATTATATCTTACATCATTATTTAACTTCAAAACAAATAAATCTGACACAACAAGGCAGGAATATTGTAAAAATAAACAAATATACAAAAAAATATGTAAAAAGAAAAAACATCAATATGAGATTAAGAAAATACAAGAAATTGAGAAACTTAAAAATGCAAAACCAAAGGATTTCTGGAAATTTTTCAAAAAAGAAAATGATAGTAAAAATAATATCCAACTTAAGCAATTTAAAGAATATTTTGCAAATTTAGGGAACGACATTCAAACAAATAAGAACGCAGAAGCAGAAACCTTCTTTGAAAATGTTAGAGAAAATAACAGTTGTGAAGAATTAGATAAAGATATCACATTAGAAGAATTAACTAAAGCCGTAAAGAATCTTAGTAGAAACAAAGCAGTGGGGAATGACAACATCATGAATGAATACATAATTGAAAGTTTTGATATAGTAGGATCACATCTTTGTGATATTTTCAATGCAATTTTGTCTTCCGGTTGTTTCCCAGAGAAATGGATGGAAGGTGTAATTATCCCATTGCATAAAAAAGGTGATAAAGAAGATGTAAATAATTACAGAGGAATTACTTTAGTCAGTTGCTTGTCTAAATTGTTTACTTCAGTATTAAATAATAGAATTACAGCCTACTGTGAAGACAATAAACTAATATCAGATTCACAATTTGGATTTAGAAAAGGAAAATCGACAATTGATGCATTATTTATTTTAAATAGTTTAATACAAAATCATTTGTTCAAGAAAAAAAAATTGTATTGCGTTTTTGTAGATCTCTGTAAGTGTTTTGACACAATAAATAGAAAAGCTTTGTGGATGAAATTGTTCAAGTCGGGCATTAGAGGAAAAACTTTAACAATCATTAGAGATATGTACATGAAAGTAAAATCATGCGTTCGAAACCATAATAGCTATAGTGATTTTTTTGAATATGCTATAGGACTTAGACAAGGAGAAATTATGTCTCCACTATTATTTTCTTTATTCATTGATGATCTGGAAACATGTTTACAAAAGGATACAAACTCTGGCATTGAAATAGATGATATGATAATTCTACTTCTACTCTTTGCTGATGATATGGTGATTTTAGGGAAAAGCCCTCAAGAATTACAAACAAATTTGGATAAACTACATGAATATTGCCAAACTTGGGGTTTAAAAGTCAATACAGAAAAGACAAAAATTATGGCATTTAATAAAGGAGGTAGAATGAATAAAAATGATAAATGGCTATATAATGGAATAGAAATCGAGGTTGTGGATAATTTTAACTATCTTGGCACAGTCATTAAAAACAATGGATGTTTTAATTTACATGAAGAGCACCTAGCAAGTAAAGGTTTAAAAGCAATGAATATTTTAGTAAATTATTGTAAGAAATTTAGATTTACACCAAAACTATATTGTCAATTGTTTGATGCTTTTGTAGCATCAATCATGAGTTATTCTGCAGAAATTTGGGGAACCAGAATCTGTAAAAGTATTGAAAATATTCATATAAAGTTCTGTAAACGTTTATTAAGGGTAAGAAATAATACAAGCAACATGGGAGTTTATGGAGAATTGGGGAGGTTTCCTCTTTACATCAATCAGTATACAAAAATTGTAAAATACTGGTTCAAATTGCTGAAAACAGATAATATTATCCTAGCCAAAGTATATAACCAATCAGTGCAAGATTGTGAAAATGGGTCAAAAAATTGGGTTTTTAATTTAAAGAACATCTTATTTAAAAATGGTTTTGGTTTTATTTGGGAAAACCCAACTAACATAAATGAGAAAGTATTTTTACAAGAATTTAAACAATGTATTACAGATAATTTTATACAAACTTGGCAATCAAGTATACAATCAAGTAAAGTATTGACACTTTATAAGAATTATAAAGAAAAATTAGAATATGAAGAATACTTAGATAAAATACCACATACATTAAGATGCTTTATCACTAAAATCAGGATATGTGCTCACTCTTTAAGAGTGCATACAGGAAGATATGCAAGAAATTTTATACCTAAGGAAGAAAGATATTGTCTATGCTGCAATAGTAGAGATATTGAGGATGAGTTTCATTTTATTTTCACCTGCCAGGCCTACAAAGAAATAAGAAGGCAATATATAGCAAATTATTATAGAATAAATCCAAATATGTATAAATTCATAGAATTGTTGAGGACAAATTCAAATAAAACTCTTCATGATTTGTCACTATATTGCAAGAAGGCTAATGAAAAAAGGACAAGTATACTGCATGATATAAATTAGAACTAGTAATGCAGCAATGGACACAAACAATTTGATTTTAATCTAAATGTTTATATGCAAAAAAGTTCATATTTCTCTCATAAATTTTATGCAGATGGAAATAAGATCAATAAATGTGGCCAAGCTCTGTAGTATTGCCAATAAATCTGCTGTGTTATTTATAGTGCTTGACCAAATTGTATTAGTAAGTATAATAAATTATGTGGATAGCATAAACCTTATTTTTTTGTTTCGAATAAGGTACATGCAAACATTCACATCAAAATTTAAAGTGGCAAATGTCAAAAGATAATTTGTCTTTTATAACTCTTTTACAGTGAATACATTTTTTCAAGCACAAGAAAGATTGGGGGTGATGGTATGATTTTAATAAAGACTCATTTGAAATTAAACTAAAACTCTAAACTGACTGAGTTGCATTCAATGGAAAAGAAGTAAAAATCAATAATTCACATTCATTGCAACTCTATAGAGTAAAATGTTCAGCCATCTTGATCCTCCTATGAAAAATCAATAGAAAGGGTTACAAACAAAGACTTATTCTAAGTTGTTAGAATGTAAATATGTATTATCCTTACCTAGATCTATAATATTTCATGTAAATAGTCCAAAATGTAGTCAGCATATGTCAACCTGAAAAGAGAAATTTAAATACCACAAAGAAATATGTCAATAATTAGTAAAATTAGGTTCATATATATTTTATCAAAAGTTAAACACTCCAATATTCAAGTATCCAAAATAATAAATTAAAGAATAAATTATATAAAAATATTTAATAAAGAAAGAAAAAAAAAAAAAAAAGAAAAATAAAACTCAACAAAAATACAACCGAAATCTAGAAAATAGACCTTACTTTATCTTATTTATTTAGATATAAACTGCATAAATAAATGAATTTAAAAAAAATCAGATATGAGTATTATTTCAATATTAAGTTTACAATAGAAAAGATAAATTTATAAAATACAATAAAAAGCTACTTATCTGACAAATATAATGATGCTTTATATCCAATATCATAATGTTGTTTTAAACAAACTGCTATCGGATAAATCAACCAGGCTAATAAAATCCAAACACAATGTAGTAGGCTAGACCATTATTTCAAGAAGCACTGTTAACACATTACCAAATGAAAAATTGGTAAGAAATAAGATTTAGGATTAAGTCACTAATCAAAAAAAAAAAAAAAAAAAAAAATAGAAATATATTGTTGAAAAATTTCTCCTTTTCCAATAATGGAAAACAGAACCAACATATTGACGATCAATTGCGTCAAATACGAATTGCGTGGTAATGGGTTAACAAATCGTTTCACAAAGACGAAAGCCGTAATCAAAACCGTTAGAATATGTTAAAATATTCCAATGTTAGTTCACATCTCCACTTGAATTGAATACACTAAAACTGTAAAAATATATACAAACGGTTAAATTTCAACTGTAAAATAATAAGAAGTCCAGGTAAAACAGAACATGTATATTATGCAAACAAAATTCACGTGTTACTCGGGACTGTGTAATAGATAAGAAGTTAATTGTACGGACGAAATTGAACTCGACAAAATGTTATTATGCGGCATTCGTCTTTTGAAAATAAATAACCCCAAGATAACTCATATATTTCGCGTGATTATTTAAATTATTTAAAGAATGTAAATATCTATTTGTAAACCTATATAAGAACATTCTTTGTAATATATTTATATGTGACGATGTACTTTGTACAAGTCTAACAATAAAATTTTCTGTCTGTCTGTCTGTCTGTCTGTCTTTTCTTTCAAACAAAACGTTTATCCGAATTCAAACAAGATTTTAGGATCTGCCACTTCTCGTTGCTTCCATTACAAATTTTAGAAATACGAACCGGAGTGACCTGTGCAAAATTGGATGTATGTTTTTTAATACATTTAGTTTGTTTTAAGATAACCCGGGTTAATCATTGATCAAGGGTTTATTATGATAATCTCGGGAACTATATTCCTGATTTAGGGTACTCAAGGCTTATCCCTGCTTAAGAATATTGTAGGTTTATTAATATTTAATAGTAATCTAGTTATCGTGGTTTTTGGGATATTCTAGGTTCATCCCTATTTAAGGGTAGCTTAGGTTTATCAATGTTTAAGGTTAATCTAGTTTTTCCTGGTTAAGGTTTACTCTAGGTTCATCCCTGTTTAAAGGTATTCTAGGTGTATCGGTGTTTAATGGTTATCTAGTTTATTATTGATCTGGAGTACCCTAGGTTTATCCATGTTTAGGGGTACTCTAGGTTTATCAATATTTTATGGTAATCTAGTTTATCCTTTTTCTGGAGGTACTCTATGTTTACCACTGTTTAAGGGTACTCTAGGTTTATCAATGTTTAATGTTAATCATGTTTATCCTGGCTTTGGGGTACTCTTGGTTCATTCCTGCTTTAGGTTACTGTAGGTTTGTCGATATTTAAGTGTAATCTGTGTTATCCTTGTTTTTCGGGTATTATAGGTTTATCCCCGTTGAAGGGTACTCTAGATTTATCAATGTTTAAGGTTAATCTAATTTATCTTTTTTCGTGTGGAACAATCCCTGTTAAAGGTTACTCTAGTTTGACCCTGTTTTACCCTGTTTTATGTTTATCTAACTTTCGGAGTATCTCATATTAATTCATATAAACATAAAACTGTACTTTGAGCCATCTCGAATTCGAGCCTCATACTACAACATTCTTTCATTTTGCTTTCCTCCTTTCAATGCTTTTCTTGAAAATCTATACTGATTATCTAGAAGTTGCCTATTATTCGAATATTTTTAAACTAACTGCAATATCGGATCGATGCATGATAGGCAAAATTTCAAACTCATCTACACCCACAAATGGACGGATGATAGAAGATTGATCTACCCTGAGGTATATGATTGTCTTCTTAGACTGTATTAGTCAAGGTTCTACCACAATTATTTATTCAGAAAATGACTGCTAAGCAAAAGTGCAAAGCGTATAGATAACTACAGTTAGAGACCCTGTTCAGATTGCCTACTAAACAACTATTTTCCTTTTGATTTCTCATAACCTTTTTTAAGTTCGCTATTCATCTATACAATAAGTTTGTTTTTCTATTCGGTATCATATCAGAAGACGGAAAGTATATATAAGATACACCATGCTTTAGGTCTACAATCACAGCTAAAGAAAAGATATAATAATTATAACAGACCAATCAGAAGCACATATCCCAGGAGAAACTTCTTTGATATACGTGCTGTTGGTCTGAATCTCTAATTATTCCATAGTCAATACAAGAACTGTCGTGCACTATTACAAACGTTTTTCAAAGAGATTCGAGTGCAATTTTGCAACTTCACGAATTATCAGAGATTATAAAAATTGAATGAAAACGAACAAACGCTATATATTACATGTATAAACATTAAATGAAAACTAACAGGCGCTAGAGATTATAAACATTAAATGAAAACGAACAAGCGCAATTTTTAAAATACAAGCTTCAGAGAAACATGAATTTAAAGAGTTAATAATTATCTCTCATTATCGTT